>JAAAKO020012448.1:0-17314 GCA_010015015.2 Bolitophila cinerea
TAAGTTTCTGCTAGTCTTTTACTTGTTTTTGATACTATTTAAAAATTAACTTTTATTACTTGAAAAACCTCTCACCCTTACCGGAAAATTTTCGGGTGGATAAAAGGTTCCTAAAAAAAATAAGAATACTTACAAAAAATGCAACCAAAATTGACAAAAATTGGTAGCACGACAATTCACCGATATACAATTCAATAAAAGCGACAGTTCATTAAACTGAAAACTACAATTCACCGAAAACATAATTCACCATCAAAAAATTCAATCACGGAGAACAACAATTCACCAAAAACGAAAATTCGTCGAAAATAATAGTTTACCGAAATTTACGAATTGAATTAGGAGGTGAAATTTTGATGCAAAGACAAATGGTACGTGGCCATTACCGCTCAATTCATAAAGTGACAGTGACATATTGCTTCTTTAAAGAGTTAGCATACAATTCATTATCTAAAAATTGCAATGGCGTAATGTTTTTAAAGTGATGGCGCTAGTAACATATGTACCTAAAGCTAATAATGTAGTGTTTTTAACGGAAATGTCTTGGCTCAAAACTCAGCTCGTCAAGACAAATGTGACAAGGCTATTTTGCCAGATACCATATATACTTTGATATTTACGGCAAAGTATATTTACGGCATAAGACAAATGGGGCAATTCATAAAATGATAAAATGACAATTGCGGCACATGATAAATTCGACAAATGCGGATTTGTTATTCATGTTCATCGCATTTAAATTACCATATAAAAAATGCCGCATTTGCCCTCACAATGTGCCGCATTTGTCTAAGACTCATTTGTATTTTCCCCATTTGTATTTTACTTATTTGTATTTTACCCATTTTTACTCTGCCCATTTGTCTTTGCCGCAAATGATTTTGCCTTAACAGTCACCCACCATTAGATTGTTTTCGGTGAATGGTTTTTCGGTGAAGTTTTGTTTTTGGTGAATTGTCGTGTTCGGTATTATTTGTGGAACCACAAAATTTATGTCCAATGAACAGACAAAATCAGGACGGTGCCAGGCTAAACCACTGTAAAAATAATCCATTTCAAAATGTATAAATATATGATAAATATAGAAAAACAGACTAACATAGACAAAAGTTTACCGTTGTTCGATAAAAAAGAAATTTTGTCCTATAAGAACTTAAAAATCATGCTCTTATTTCAAAAATATATGCTCATAAATTTTTGAAAAGTTTCGCTAAAAAAAAATTTTTTGTTAGTTTTTAAAAACTTGCTCTAATATTTAATGAATGTGTTTTATCTTTTAAATTATGTGCTCTGAGGTAAAGTGAGGGTAGCTAATGCAAACCTTTTCAATTTGATAACATTTTACGCGAGTCCCAATTATTAGCACTACAATATTTTAAAGTTGTATATATTATATCAAGCACATTGTTTTCTGCATTACCAAGAGCACATTCATTAAAATTTTAGAGAACATTCAATAAATATTAAAGCAGTTTTTGAATTATTAAACGGACATGATTGAATTCATTAGAGGGTAATTTTCAATTATTCAACGTAGATTTTTTAAATTTATAAGAGCACATCCATTTTGTTAGAGTACAGTTTTACATATATAATGAACATTATTTTTTATTTAGGTCAAAAGGTTTGAATCAAAAAATATCAATAATGCATAAAATTGGGGGATCACACTAATAAACTTATGAAGAATATTTTTATCGGAAAATTTTTCTATATATATATATATAGTTTATCATGATCCAGCAAATAATTGTATTGGAAAAGATAAATATTGTAGTTTCGTTTTTTAGGATGGTTGGAATTTTCCAATTATAATTGAATATTTAAAAAATCTACAGAGCGTTACTGGAGGTTTCATTGACAATTCAATTAAAAACAATAGGCACCCATAAATCTTCAATACCTCAATTTCTAATCTACTCCATAAACATACAGCAATCGCATACTAGAGCTCCAAATCCGCATGAAATCTGTTTTTATTTTTTATTTTAGAATACTTATAATTATATATGGTCTAGAGATAATTTAAAAATCTGATGAATAACCTATTGGTTAAACATTTTGATGGTAGTTTCAAAATTCTGGCCAACCTAGATGGATTTTATTATTTCTTTAGATTTTTTAAATTTATCATTATCCACAATTATAATTCATTGAGTGGAATTTCCAAAAAAACGGTTAACAAGCATTATTAAAAAATATAGACCAATCAGAATGTATTATGGTGATCAAAAATCTTGTTTTAAAGGAGTTGAAGATCAAAGAAATTCATACGGACTTCTAGAGCAGCTAAGTGGACCTTAAACGGTGTGTTCTTCACTATTAAAAGAACTTTTTTAACTCTTATTGAGTGGCGTAGCGACACTCTTAATCCTTAGTGGCGTCGGTGCCAGGAATTAAATATTTAAAGAATAATGTTTTAGTACAATAAATCAGAAATTTTACCTTAAATTTTAGTAAATTCCGCCTTTGCAATTTCAGCTAATTATTTTTACCTTTTCAGTTCCTGGGAAATAATGTCAAAATAAGAAGAAAAGAAATAAATAAGAAAGGTATTTTTAATTTTTTGGTTCTTCGAAAACTTAATGACAAAAAGTTAGTGTCGATGTGTAATCTTGAAAAAGCTAATTCCGGTTAATGACATAAAAACAAGTTTATAAACTTCATTCCGAATAAGTAAATACCTAGCTTCCGTGTGGCATAAGTCCTTTACTGAATATGCAAAATATCTATTGAGTCCGGCAAGCATGAGGAGGGAGATAAGCCAGGAATAATCGGACTAAAAGGTCCCCTCTTCTTTCTGGTTAAATAGGATATTAGTCGTCTGTGGGTTTCCTAGTGCCAGGGTAAAGGTATTAGGTAGTTCTTTGCCCGGCGCAGATAATACTTTAAGGAAGCTAACAAGAGAGTACTTCACAAGACCGTACAAAATTAGGGTCAAAATCAGCGGACGTGAATACACTTATAATTATCATTATTATTAACATAAGCAAAATATTCTACTTAAAAATAAATCACAAGCAAGTATTTGAAATCTTTTCCATTTAAAATACTAATGATTAAAAATAAAATAGGCATTTAATAAATTGAATATATTTTAATTGAATCATTTGTAAAGTTTAAGAAGTTTTTGTAAATCTAAAAATCGGTGTTTTATATCTAATTATTATCTTAATTATGTATATTTAATTTATTTGAAATCAATTCCATTTTATTCAATCCAAGTAATGTCTTAATCCTCCTTCAATACACGACATTATACCCGCAGATCATATTACATTACTCCCTTAACTATTCATATATATATATATATACATATATATATATATATATATATTGATGAAACATGCGTGACACCCTTTTTGCCTCTGCGTGTGCGTGACGCCATAATCCATATATCCACTATCCAGTGCAGTGCAATGACTTTTTGTTTGCGTATTTACGATTATTCGCATTCGTCTCTCGGGGATGGGGATGTTTTTGTACGAAATGAAGCCCACACCAGGAGGCGGTTCACCGCGCCGGCGCCATGCGACGCAACGTCTATTGATTGGATGGACGCTGTGCGATACGCACACCGACCGGTTGCAAATTGGGGTGACATTTATCTGCGGACACCAAGGGTAGATTTTTTCATTTGCTAATATTTGTACTGCTAATAAATAATCTAAGCCGAAATAGCGATACTTCTGAGGAAATTTCAACTCAGAAAAATTCAACCCCATTTACTTTCTTAGTCTCTTTTTTAAAATAAAAATAAGATATTTCAAAATATTTTATATTTAAATACAAATCTAGTAAATAATTTTAAATCGACGACAATATCATAAAATAAGTTCTAGTTTGCAGTCTTCAAACGAATACACTATAGTATTTTAATGTTAAAGCCAGCACAGAGATCAACATAAAATAAACTGTTTGTTTAATCAATATCGTATGTATTATATAGTAGTATATGTATCTATAGCATTAGGCATATATATTATAGACATAAATATATGTTAGTATTTATATAAGTTCGTACACACACAGGTAACTTATGCTGCGCGCGCGCTCGATATAAAATACGTTTTTTTTTTCTTCATGCGGTGCGATGCGGCGGATCTACCTGTATCTGTTGTTGTTATTTTACTATATCCATATAAAATATGTATATATATATACAATACAGTATAAGTATATACGCAGGTGTAACACTTTGCATATACTATATATATCATATATATCAAATATGACCGTAAATAAGATATTATTTTATTGTGCTTCAGAACAGCGCGTATGGTAAACATACACCCGCCTAGAAAAAGCTTTTTGTATTATATCCATAATTTATAGAGAAAAGTATCCATATATATACATAAACGTCTGTCTATATACTGTGCATATGCATATGTTTATATATATGTAATCCACCGGCGCGGCGCGCTATACAGCTATATGTTAGCTCCTCTGACAGTTCTCACAAGGGTTGCTCTGGGCTAGCGCCGCCAAGGTATACTGGGCTCCGGCATTGCCAACACCGCGCCGCCGCACTGCCACCCGAGTGCAATGCACCAACTTTATATATTTAAATAAAAATCGTATTCACCATCAAGTTCAAACACACAGAAAAACACACAAAGCAAAATAAGGACTAAGGGGATGGGGTTGGTTAGAGAAAACCCATAAAACAACGAAAAATAGCTGAAATCGTCGGTTTTGTTTTTTTGGGTGTGTTTCGGGGTAACTTTTTTCGTGGAACTTTTTTGGGTGGAGATTGTGTCTTGCTGGAATTTTAATGTAGGGAATTTGTATACGACGCCAACACGAAGGGATTTTTAGGATTAGGATTTTATGATTAGCATACTAATGAGAGGAGCTATTACTTGTGGTAATCTTGTGGATGGGCGTGAACTTAAGATAATTATGATAGATGTATATTTGAAATGGGGGTTAAATAAATTCTTGAAATCAAGCTAAGCAGCAATTTTAAATCCGTCATACATTCTAGGCGCGTTGGGGCAAGTTAAAGTGTGTAAGGATTGCATAGGTTGAAGTACTGGAAAGAACTGTTTCTGCACTTTAAAAAAAACATCCCTATTACCCAATCATTTATAAAATGTAGCTTGTCTCCTGACTACCAAAGAAGCCCCCAAGAAACCATAAAACTATATATAAGTCATCTATCAATATTATTTTTTTCCATGTTAATATTCAATGTTGCAGTCATCATGATTATAACGCTTTCAGGATGCTAATAAGGATGCTAAAGGGTTATATGGACATCGGTTATTCATACAGTTTTTATATTAAAGTTAGTGCATTAGTGCAGCATTACTAAATGTTGCAATAAAGTTACTAACAGATAAAAAATCAAAATTAATTATTTCTTTTATTTTAGTAGTTTTCCTTGCATTGTGCAAACATTCGGGAATTTAACCTTAGGATAGAGAGCTGCAGTCCTAATCAGACTTATTTAGACTTGAAACATACATATAACACGTTATTCCGGTTCGTTTTCTTTACTTTTCTAAAACGTTTTCATTTTTTTCGTCATATAACATCGTAGTTGGCCTGCTGGGCATAATCAGACCCAGATTGTCAGATACTGTTTTTTGCATGTTTATATTGGTAAATCTTCCGCACAGCAGTGGCGGCGGAAGAAAAGAGAGGGTAAAGGGGTTACCACCTGACCTTTAACTACCTGTTCGGTTTGAATGAAACGCCTCCCTTATTAGAGAAGGGGACAAAGCTACCGAGTTGTTATCTATCTTTGCACCTCTCCCCTGAGAAGAAGGGGATATTCTCCAATTCTCCAAATCCTTTTTAGGGTTGGGGTTAGGGGGATACAAATTTTCCATTACAATAATTTTACATTTTACAAATAATATTTTTTGTCACATAAAAAAATGTTTCATGAATTAAATTATTGTAATTACTTTGGATACAAACATGTTTTTTTTATTCGATACAATATGCGAAAAATATTTTCTCTATCTTTTTCCTGCCGACCGAAAATAGCAACATATTATTGATGGGAACTAACCCCCTTACGGAGGAGAGGGGCTGATTTTTTTAGAAACACAAGTTTTTTGGAGCGTTTAGTTATTTAAGGTTATTTTGTATGCTGTAAAATTAAAAGCATTTCAAATATCTACGATTTAAAAATATAAGAGATCTGATCCTTACTGCAGGAGATATGAAAAAATGTTAATAATAATAATAATATTATATACCCTTTGTATTTAAAGGTTCAATACAATATAAAGTTCATTAACAGAGATCGCTTTTTAGAGATATTAAATATCCTACAGAATAAAGCCTCCCTTTATTAGGAAAAATATGTAAAAATCCTTATTTATACCGGTTTGGGCCAGTCGGCCGAAAGTCGGTAGGCCGAATGTCATCATGCCGAATGTCATAAGGCCGAATAATCCATTAGGCCAAATAAGCCATTAAGCTTAAAAAAATGCACGTAGCGCGACGATGGTGTAGCGTTAGTCAAAGTTTAGTACAGATATATCTTCGAGAGAAGATATGGGGGTTATTGGATGTTTGTAATAAAAAAATATTTTTAAACACTTATTATTATCAAATTAAAAGACAGTTTTTGAGCCATCTTTTACCGAAATTTTTACTTATCTTTGAACTCCTCTCACAGGAAAGAGTGTAGTTTTTAAAAATCTCCTAGTATGGTGGTCGTGGGGAATCCGAATTCCTCAAACTCTGTCTCTTTTTTTTTTTCTTTCAAACAAAATAGTTTCATATAAACTATATTCCTCCCCACTCAAAGGGGGGAGTCTTTAACGACGCCATCTTCATCCTGATTCGTACTTAGGGACTCATTTCCTTCAATTTTAGGTATAACTTTTTTTACGTCACCGCCCCTAACATGTACTTTAGCCGTGAACACTTCCTAAATTGTACTTATCAGACTAAAACTGTACCGTTTCCAGGAATTGTCACCGCCTTTAACCTGTACTTTAGCCGTGAACACTTCCTAAATTGTCCTTATCAGACTAAAACTTTACCGTTTCCAGGGATTGTTCCAAACTAACAAACAAAAAACAAAAAAAGGAGATTTATTTATAGCACGACCAAGAATCGTACGCAACTGGCATCCCTAAAATAATAGTCTTGCTTCGGTAAAGGACACCCCGATAGCCAACTATATTGACATCTCGCTCTGGTGGCCACTCAGCGTCATTATCATCACTTACTCCTTAAGACGCTGATGCACAAGCTGTAGTAGATGATCCAACAGTGACCCATGGGTTCTTTAAATTATTTTTGATGATCACTAACATATATTCAGGTCTACTACACTACTGTCCGTAAAAAGTGATTGAGTGATTAACTTAGCTAGTGAATGAATGAATAATTCATTCTGAGATTGATTGATTGATTGAGTGAATAAGTAAGCTAATGAATCAATGAATAATTGATTATGTGATTGAGTGATTGCGTTATTGACTGAATAAGTAAGCCAGTAAATGAAATGAGTGATTCTGTGATTGAAACAAAAAACATAAAAGGAGCTTTATTTATTGCAGTACCTAGAATCATCAATGGCATCCCTAAAAGAAGACACTTGCTTCTGTAAAGAACACCCTAAAAACAAATTTTGGCATCTCGTTCTGGCGGCCACTTAGCGGCATTATCCTTAAGACGCTAATGCACAAGCTGTAGTACATGATCTAGTAGTGATCCTTGGGTCCTTTAAATTCTTTGTGATGATCACTATCTTTAGGTCTACTATGCTACAGTCCCTAAAGTGTGATTGAGTGATTAAGATAGCTAGTAAATTAATGAATCATTCATTCTGAGATTTATTGATTGAGTGAAAAAGTAATAGTAAGCTAATGAATCAATAAATAATTGATTCTGTGATTGAATAATTGCGTGATTGACTGATTAAGTAACCAAGTGAATGAATGAATAATTGTTTCTGTCATTAAGAGACTGAGCTATTGAGTGATTTAGAAGGTTAGTGAGTGAATATGATTCAGAAAGTGGGTGATTAGGAGATTGAGTGATTGAGTGATAAATGAAACTTGTGGCTGAATGATTAAATAATTTAATGGTTGATTGCATGATTTAACTAATGAATGATCAACTTCCACAATTCATTTTTTTAGATTGAATCCTGTAAAGTCTTAAAAACAATATCTATCAAGAGCCAGAAGAGCAAAATGCGACAAGTCTGACTGGTCTCAACTTCGAGCAGCTCACCACTCTTAACCTTCACGAGACAATGCTGTAATTAACTTTCGATTCTTTAAAGCATCTGCATTGCTGCATCTTATCTGCTCACTTCCACTTAATAATAATACTCCACCATCATCGCGAATTAACTACGTTTAGTTGTTGTTGTTTTTGTTGTGGCTGCACAACTAGTTTTTTTGCTGACAACAATATTTTATTTAAATGATATGCAATTAGTCAAAGAAGGAGGGGCTCTTGCGCAAGTGCGCATTTAGCTGTGGCTCACTATGTATTTGTGCATGTGCAATGTGCATCGACACAATAAAGTGCAAATTGTCTCAGTGTCTCTGACAGACAATGCTGAGAAATTATATTGTATTATTAGCAAACGATGTAATACGATTACGACTTGTGAATGTCTGCGTTTGTGTGTATTCTTAAGAATGTATGCGCACTGTTCTGTGAGGGCTCCTCGGCGGGTCTTGGAATTCTTGAGAGACCACGCAGTCATTTAAATTCCAGCACGCGTCAATTTGATCAACGCGCGCGACAATAATAGGCTAGAATCAGTGGAGCAATCAAATTTGATGGGTATCTATACAAAATACATACACATATGTCTTTTGGTGTAATTTAGTTAGCCGACGTGTGTCTGTGCGCTCCACGCCAGACGCTTAACTTAAGTGCGCGCGGTTCCAAACCCTCTCTCGTCCGAATATATGTGATTTGCCAGAATCGGAATTAAATGTCTATCGAGCGCGTTTACATTTATATTCTTAATACGATTTTAACAACTCCAATTTAATCATTTAAATTATATATTTGTGATCGAGCACAAGGAGCGCGCTGGTGCGCGCGGGTCGTCGGGTTGCATTAGAGCGATTTTATTGCATGTTAACGTATATATCTTTGCATTGATATTCGTGCATATGTATATGTTTACGATAATGTATACTTATGCATTTGTGTGTGTGTGCTCATAAAAAAACAGGCCGCTATAAATGCACCTAATAAAAGTGGCCTTTAAAATCACAGTGGCGCGGCGGTCGTGAAGGCGGGCAGGCGGGCAGGCGGTGGCGGCCGGCGCGGCGCCTTCGAAATATATCCTTGTGTGTTGTCTGATGAGAGCTTGCCAAAGACTTTGGACTATTAATTTTTGTATTGAATCCACCGCGAAAAAGCCGCTTGGTTCGTATATGCAAATTACAGTTATAAACAAATACAAGCATACAGAGTATATATATACGTCAATAAAAACACACATCTATACAAAAACCTTGATGGTATTATCTTATACTATATTAACTATATGTATGCGTAAATGTATCAAATGGCATAGATTATATATAGAAATTATATATGTATAACTTTTTGTATATCTGATTTAAACGTAAAGCCAGTCTTCTAAATGCGGATTATCGAGGGAGAGACTTGGAGTTTATTGCAGGGCTACGGAAGATAATTACCGCCCGCTCGATGCATTTGGGCCGAGGACGCAGAGGTTTTTAAGGAAAGAATCGTTTGAATGTAAAAGTTCGTAATTATTTTGCGGTCTTATTAGACATTTTCAGTTAATGCCGATATAATGACTAAAATATGCATTCGTCTTGGCCACGTTAATCCAAAAATTCTGCTGATAGAGAAAATTTGCTTTAATGATACCTGACTTACACTTTTTTTTTCAAATAATCACTCAAAAACGCTATCACTCTATCACTCAATCACTCAATCACTTAATCACGTATGATCAATGACTATATCAGTCAATCACTGAATCATTCAAATACATATAATCACTCATTGAATCAATAAATTAATCTTTTCAGATTTTTAATAACTCTGTCACTTAATCTTCTCAGACAATCAGAAACTGAATAGATCATAGAGTCTAGTCAAGGAACCGATTAAGTAAGCTTGAAAATGAATGGAATGATACTGTGATTGAGTGATTGATTGTTTGTGTGATTGAGTAATCTAGTGAGTGATTCAGTGAATAAATGAGCTAGTGAATGAATGAACTATTGATTCTGCGATTGAGTGATTGAGCTATTGGATAGTTTAGAAGGTTAGTGAGTAAATGATTGAATGATTCAGTAAATGAACGATTGAAACATTGAGTAATTAAGTGATAAATTAAACTAGCGATTGAATGATTGAACAATTTATTGGCATGATTTAATTAATGAGAAGTGAGAAATGAGAAGATAATTACGCACGCTCGATGTATATCGTTTGAATGTTGTGCTAAAGTCCGTAATTATTTTACGGTCATTTTTAGTTAATGCTGATAAAACAACTAGAATATGCATTCTTCTTATCCACGATCATCCAAAAATTCTAGATAGAGAAACTTCGATGTGATTTGCTTTAATAATACATTACTTACACTTATTTCTCAAATAATAACCCAAAACCGCTATCACTCCATCTCGCAATCACTTAATCACTCAATCACTCATGATCAATTACTATATGAGTCAATCACTGAATCAATTAAATACATATAATCACTCAGTAAATCAATAATTCACTTAATCCACTCAAACAATCAGAAACTTAATAAATCAATCACTAAATCACTCGTTTAGTCGATCACTCATTTTCACTGTAAAATGTAATTTATTTTTATTATTTAGACTATTTTAATTTGACAAAAATGTAACTGTTTTTTGGACCGACAATTAACCAAAAGAATAAGGCGTTTTACCCATCAATCCCAGTTGGGTAGAATAATACCCATAAACAGGTGCAACCGCGAAATTGCCTGAGGCAGGTTAGAGGTTTCGTGAAGAAGTTTGGTTTACTTGGTAAATAAAATTGTGACTTGAATTGATATTTTTTTTTCGAATTTCAGCGATTACCCTGTATCTTTTCGATGTCTCTCGATTGGCCGAAATCCAATTGGCCGATTTTTAATTGTCCGAATAACGATTGACTGAATCGCGATTGGCCAAATCACAATTGGCCAAATGATACGATTGACACAAACGACATGGGCACACAGGTCTCAATGCGGACCCAATGTGCCCTCATATCCATTGATGTTTGTGCTTCCCCATAGTGTGTGGTTTGCGTTGACCACCATGCTTCCACTATGGTATAGCTGCTTCCTTCCCCGATTTCGGCTAGTATCTTTATAGAATCAATATGGATTGTGGACAGAGGGAATAAGTCATGCATTAACATTGCCTCTGTTTGATCCCGTATACTTTCCCTATTGTATGTGTACAGCGGTCTAATCTGAGGAAAAGTGTCTTGTTAGTCTGTAAACATTTAGTAGCAGTCTGTTAGACACGAAAATGGAACTTATAACGTTTCTTAACGAGGATTTAATAAAAAATGTTACTTCTTCTGTAAAGACACTGGATCTTACCATTAAAAATCAGGAAATGCCCAGCGCTGAGCTTTGGCTTAGATTGCTCATCGCCGCTTTGCAGTGCTGCAGTATTTATATGTGAATATTCATCAACACGACCATATTCTCGTTGGTTGCTGGTCTGGCTTTTAATTCGACGAGATTGGCCGACATCTTAGTCGCCTTTTAGTAGAGTTGGTTAACTCCCTCTATCAAGAGGCCTAAGGTCGACTCCCCGTCCGCATATATCATCAAGACACCAGGGTTCATCTTTTCCAACCTCAGCTGGACCCTGTCATCTGTGACAGTGGTATCGTCGGGGGTTCTACTCTTGTAAGAATTTTTGGGATCTACTGGAGTACTCTGGAGAGTCGGATTTTGGTAATTTCTAACCGGCTTGACTCTCATGCGATGACCTACCTCCGCCTCTACCAAAAATTGTTCGTTCTGTAATTAGTAAGGGTTTAACTAACTTACTAACCATCTGAGAGGAGTAAGTCCTTGGTATATTACTAACGACTTCTATATCCGTACCTGTAACCTTCTGAATCTTACGATCTAAAAGGCGCTGGGTGGATGGATCTTGGCAACAACTGTTTGGGTTGTTGATGTTAGTGGATTTACCCTGTTCCACCCTCGCATTCTTCTTAGCCAGACGCGATGCCTTAGTCAGAATGCGATTGCAGATTCTGCGTTTCTGTAGCTCGACCTCCAAATTAATGCGAGCCTATACAGCGCGTTCATCTTCTCCTTTAGCTTCTCTTTTTAGCGCAGTAATGCTATAGGGTACCTAGAGCTACCAGCAACACTCTCCTTAGCCTGCTCTTTCCACACAGCACTAGGCACTATACTGTTTCCTATAATAGCTCACTATATCTTCTATAGCCTTTGCCAGCTCTTTACCCTCGCCACTCGATAATAGGCCTGAGATATTTGAAATTATTTAAAAGGATAACAGGTAACATGCGCAAGGCGTGCATTATTTTATCGTATCGATCGTTTTTTAACTAAATATAGGTGTGTATTGGCCAACAGTGATTCGGCCAATTATATCATTTGGACAATCCTAATTCGGCCAATCATATCAATAGGTCAATCATTCTGTTTGGTCAATCGTGATACGGCCAATTAATATTCAGGAAAACGCGTCAAAAAATATTTTTTTGGTACAAACTTAAAATTATTGGAGACGAAAATACAAAACGAGACTCGCACCGCAAAACATTTTTTACCTCATTAATTTAACTCCAAAATAAACAATCTTACATGCTCCACATTCCGACCCATCGCCCCGAGACGCGAACCCATTAATTAAAAAAATCTAATCTCTCAGTCAGAGATTGCCCGCGGACGGAAGCTTTAAGCGCGCGCACGCCTGTCGCGCATTCACTCCTTTGCGCATTTAATCAATAACCACTTTGCACACAAGCCGAAAAAACACGATATACTATTGCATTCTCTTTCTAAATGCGTCATGCATCCCTATCGCGCTCGCAAAGTGCGTGCGTCGACGCGCCGGACACGACGCGATGCGGCGATGACCACAAAACAGCACCATATCGAAGAAACACTGAATTACACTAACAACAATGTATAAATGTGTTCCAAATTGCAAAAAAACGGAAAATTGAGGAGAGACAGGTTCGCGAGACAGCCTACAATCGAAATGCGAATAAAAGGTGCGTTTAATAGTCCTTTTAAAAGCAATTAACTCGCGATATATTAATATGCTAATTTTATGCAAACCAAATGCGCGCGCGCGCCGCGCCAGAGCGATCGTTTATTTCGCGGGAGCGGCAATGGATTCATTTAAGTCGCACGGAAAAGGATATATATATATATATATAATATGCTATATAAAGCAAGAGAGAATAGAGATATTTATATACCGTCGGACATGCCGAACAAGATGTCTTAATTATTTGGTCAAAAGGTGATGAATGCAACTTGTGTATTTTATGTACGGTCAAGATGCGGTGAATCGATAAGGAGCTCGTGCGCACCAGACACTCTTAACTCCACTGAATGATATAGTATAAACAAATAAACCGCAAGATATATACATCTATATTTCTTTCTGTGTATGTGTGTGTGTTACACTTTGTGAATGCATTTTGAAAAATATATATTCAAGAACCACAAGAAGGTTCACAGAGATAAATCAAACGGTTTGTTAGGCGAGGAGTCGCGCATATATATATATATGCTAAAGATGGCTATATAACTGAGTAATATGATTCATTAATTTATATTTCAGAGTATATATGTTATGTATACATTATATCCAAAATGATCGAGTATAGGTATTGCCAGATGAAAGCTCACCGTACCCATTAAAATTCGGTCAGGTTGGCCCCGAATAATGGCCACTATCATTAGGCTGCCATAAAACGTTCTTGGCGCAATGAAAGCGCATTGATATACATAAAATGTACAGCCGATTATTTGAAGAATATATAAATAAAAATAATAATAATATGAAAAACAATATTTTTATTTACACTCGAAATTAATGATGACTAAAGGCCAACCATCGCAAGTCCACGTTTGTTTAATTAGAAAAAGAAGGAATTCAAGAGTATATTGAAAAAGAAAACATAAATATATATGTTTTGAACAGCTGAAACTGGCCTTTCCGGATTTTAAGTACTTCCCCATTAACTTCCATTATTTTTTATAATTGGCGCACGCGGTCATTGCACCCATATATACATTGCACATTGCCATTTAGCCTGAGGCTATGATAAGGGTTTCGCAAACATACGAGTTCTAAACACCTCGAGGTCATGATAAAACATCCATTAGATTTATTGCCTCGCATTCACCCTCACCCGGTTTCATAGCATTCGGATTTGAAATTCAATCCCTCTACCGGGTTGAGTACAATTAGAAGCAGGTCGTCCCTGCTGGAGCGTAAGGTAACCGATACCACACCCCCCGGGTGGGTGTCACAAAAAAGGGGTTGTTGTTACACGTGTATTTAGAGCGATAATCCTTGCTCATCGGATTTGTTCTGCGTAAGCAAAGCCATTGTACAGGGTTAGGGTTAATGCGATTACATAGCAAAATGGTGAATTACATGTTTCCTATAAAGTTTTAGGGTGGTCAGAGGTGGTGGTTCGGATCAGGTTGCATCGCCGTATAGGATGTATACTGGATTTCTATGTATTTAAACTGGAATTTGAATTGTATGTATAAGTACTTCCGTAATGCCTTTATTTTTTACATTATTTATTTTATTAATAGAGTTTTATTGACAACCACGTCAAACGCTTTTAAATGTAAAACTTTATTAGATTATCTATTTACTTCCAGTAGAACCCTTTATGGACCTCTGATGATGAACCCTATAGATTGTATCATTCAGAAGGGTGAAATTAACTGAATACTGTCATTTATGTCGCCCTAAACTTCCATTTGACTTATGATGATAAAAAGACCAAATAATACTATGCAAATTTCCCAAGAATCAATTTGCAACCATAGTTGCACAAAATAACCATTTTTTCATAGGTACTTGGTTACCATATTGTTTTATTATAACGAGTTTAATATTTTAAGTAGATTGCCATTGCGTTGTATCAAAATATAAGCTAATAGACATATTACCATTATTAGGTAAAAATTAAATAACATTTTAACGTTCCTTTACTGTACAATGAAGTTACGCAATTGCAGAAGCATGGTTCAGCTCAAGTTGTGAGAAGGTAACGGAACCAAAAAAATGGCTTGGGTTATCTTATGGAATTTATGGTGATTTTAAGATGATTACAGATCTCTTGCGATTTGAACATAAACAGGGCGGTGTGGTGCCGCATTTGCCTGATAGTGAACTCGCCAATGGCGCGCAATGAAGGACGGGTTCTGTAGGACGAAACAGGTTCCTTTACGATCCAAGAACTGCACTGAAACCGGCTACATGTAAAACGATATGATTATTTTGGATTCTCCTGTTAGCAGGTAACTTAGCTTACCTCTTATGCCGGATTTGCACCTTGTGGACGTGGACATTTTGTGGCCTTTAGAAAACTATTTACTTGGCCAATTGAATAAAAATGTTTATGATGTGGCCATTTAGGAATAGTAAACCAACATGTGGCCAATTATTTTGCATGTGGGCCATTTGAAAGTTAGTGTATTGTCCAAAAAGAATTGTTTAAGGGCTGCATTTCCAAAAAATGGCTAATTTGCCATTTGGGCCATTTCCGTGGTAATGGGGCTAAGCAGTATGGTCTCTGTTTGGAGGTTAAGTCCACGTTTTCGACTATAGAAGCTTACCTCAGGGTTCGGGTCTTCGCTTTTGAACTTGAAGGGGCGTTGGCAGGGCATAGCGTAAGCACTTGCCCAAAAATGCTACTTTTAATTGATCAGCTGGTTGAATAAGAGAAGTAACGTTTTCAAGTCGTTGCCTAAATTCAGGAATACGGAAATCAAAAATGCTTGATTTAGCCTGAAGATAATAAACCCAAAATTGACCTTTTAATAATGATAATTCATTGAAAGCCATATATTTTCGGCCAAAATACCGCTTCGGCCGAAAATATATGGCTGTCAAAGAATTATTAATATTATTAAAAGTCAATTTTTTTGGGTGTGATCTGCGTTTTAATAATAGTAATTCAAAAAAACTGCCTCTATAGCTATCTTTCTCTTTAGCACTCATTTTACTTGGTTAGTATATTTTTCTAGGGTAAAGGGTATTTTTACCAACAAATTTTTAATTTTTAAATAGTTCACCTTTTCACCGTTTCGTAACAGCACCTTGAATTAGGATCGTCTTTTGTAAGGACATCCAAGTCTAGTGGTACCAGATAGAAATTAATCGACCATTTACGTGGAAACAACTATTGCGGAAGCATACTTGCCTATGGTCGGCAAAGGGTTAAGTTAAACAAAAATTTGCACCTCAAAAATTAAACAATATAGCTTTCACGCTTACCTAAAAATATTCTTTTTATTGCCCTATAAACGTAAGTAAGATGAAAAATGTACGTATTATTTGTACAAATTTAAAATTTATTATTTCCATGTTTTTTTTCAGAATATTTTTTGGGATGAGGACAGACCTCATTTGTTGGTTGTGTCCGAAAAACATTGAATTATATGCACACAAAACCACTAAAATATCAATTCTACATAATTTATCACAAAACGTTATAAATACTCTAAAAAAAATTATGTGGTTTCCCGATAAAGAAGTTTTTAAGAAAAATGTCCTACTATTTTTAAATAAACTCTTCTTTTAAGAAAACGCATTTTAGCTATTGAATTGTTTTAAATTAAATTATTCTCTATGCCACAATGCCAGCATAATCGATATCATTTCTTTCCACAGGTAGTGACAAATTTAAAAAGGTCTAAGCTCTAGCTTAGAAAATATTAAAAATAGCAACTGATATCAAAGTGAAAATTGTGATTATTTTAGTACAAAACCTATGATATTTCTCTAAATGATTTTTTAAAGTACAAAGTCGATTATTTAATCAGTGTAAAAAAGTTTATTAATATGAACTGATAAATAAGATTTTTTAAAGAAAAATCTTTTTTTTAAATAAAATAGATAAAAAAGATTGTGGACTAAAATTTGATGTTACCATGAATACATTTTAGTTAAAGATACATTATTGTCGACAAAAAATTGTTACCAAAAAAAAATTGTTGTATCAAAAATAATTTAATAAAAAAAAAAGTTTATGGTCTTTATGTCCGTTTCAACCAGACATAAGGCTCATGGGCTTTATGTCCGTGGGCCTTATGTCATTTCACCATATTTGG
>JAAAKO020012459.1:0-17313 GCA_010015015.2 Bolitophila cinerea
AATGTAATCACATTTAATCTTCAAATTTTATTTGATTTAAATTTATACATTACAAAAACCATTTCCAATGTGAAAACACAAATTCACAAATCCTTTGTGTGCGATAGAATTTGAATGCCGCGCCGTGACTGCGCCATTCCACAATGAAGTTTTTTGAAATTCTGCATAATATATGCGCCACCTATTAGGCAATAGTGTAGTGACATAACTTCAAGCTATTATTTAGATTTTCATAGCATATATGACCTTGAGTTTATGAACAAAATTTTGTTTTTTTTGCAACATTTTTGAATTAATTTTGTACTCATTTCGAATTTATTTATACATATTTCTGAATTACTTTTTGATTGTTATTTGATTTATTTTATGATTGGATTTGATTTTTTTTATATTAAAAATTGAATTATTTTTTTAGCATTATATTGTGAGCCTTTTTAAATGTGTTTTTTATTTTTTCTTCTTTGAAATTACAGTTTGAATATTTGCATTTTTTTCAATCTATACAAAATTGTCATTACATTTTATCCTCTTTTCCCTAAAAATGTTTTTTTTGACGAAAACTTAATCAATGAAATGTCGTGGATTCCGTTAAAGCCTATAAATAGATATTACAAGCTCCAAAAACCCAAAAAGAGAATAATTTAAAATAATTTAGTTTTCAAACCGGCACCCGCATAAAATGGAAGCTCCTCCACCCACCAATTCTTGAAAGACGCACCTGGCCTGTCGCCGTTTTATAAATAGGACCAGACACAATTCTATGCTGTGCTGGCTACACACAATGATGCTCAAATATTCTATACAAAGCATAATACAATTACTCAATTTCCAGCCACAAAGAAAATTAAATACGAATTCAAATGCTAAACCAGATTCGTGTGAGCCTGGCAACGGGCGGCGGAGGCCGGTCGTGCGGTATCGTAATTATGGGCGAGGCATACGTAATAATCCCAGAAGCAGCCGGAGACACGAAACTGGGACACGTCCTATATATGCTTATAGTCAAAACGACGCTGCCTGGCGCGTCGCTGAGCCCCTGTAAAAATGTTAATTCATGATTAATTATACAATTCCAAAATATATCCTCAGCACTGCTTTGGCTGTGTGGGGTGGCTTTATTTGGAAATTATTTATTTTATAATATGCCATAATATACAGCGTGTGGTGGGCTCCCGAGTGTACAATGTACAATGTACGTACATGGAGTGCTAAGTACCATCGTGGCAGATATACGGCGAAGCTTCTAAGCCAAGCTCGCGCAGTGGCGCACGACAAGCGCTTTGCCGCCACCGCTACGTTATTCGCTTTCGAAAGCTTTTCGGATTAGCTTTCGGAATATACTACACGCAATAATAATAAAGCGATTGTGCGCATGTGTGTGTGTGTGTATGTGTGTATGTGTGTATGTGTGTGTGTGTGCGTGTGTGTGTGTGTGTGTGTCACCCGCACAAAACGCAGACTTACCGCATGAACGTGACGCCCAAGATATTATAAGTTATCGTAGCTAAAGAAGAATAAAGCGTTGCGCAGGGCACGTCAGGCAGACACACATACATCCGTTCACAATGTCGTAATGTCGCAATGTCGCATGAATTCAGGATGCCTAAGCAGCTTAAAATGACGTATTAGTATACATATGCATAAATATATGCCACACGTAATGTGTATGTGTATGGCAAACGACAGTTTAATGTGAATACAGTGATGGTATTTTGCATGTGACGCCACAGCAACAAAAGAAATGATGAATATGCTATAGAGATTTCCGGTATCGCGTATATACCTTTCTTGAATTCCGGCTTGATCTTGATCTCGATCTATGACTATACATGCGAAAATATATATAACTTCAAAATGTACAGCCACAGGAACAATGATAAAGCTTATTGCAGGAAACTGCTGTGGATTACCGTACTGTGCACTTCGAAAACCGGAAGTTCATCAAGAAAGAGCAAAGGCCACTCGTCTAGTAATGTATGGCGAGAATATCACACGTTAAATATTTAAAAATGATTTTTTCATGATTTTTAAAGTGATATACGTGTATCTCTTGGATAAATCTGCTCGTCGGTAATTCTTCTCGTCGATAATTCTTCTCGTCGATAATTCAACTCGCCAATAATTCTTCTCGTCAATAGTTCTTTTCGTCGATAATTCTTCTCGTCGATAATTATTCTCGGCGATAATTCTTGTCGATAATTCTTCTCTTCGATAATTATTCTAATCGATTATTCTTCTCAGTGATAATTCTTCCTCGTCGACAATTATTCTCGTCGTTAATTCTTCTCGTCGATAATTCTTATTGTCGAGAATTCTACTCGCCAATAATTCTTCTCATCGAGTATTCTTCTCGTCGATTATTTTTCTCGTCGATAATTCTTCTCGTCGATAATATACTCTCGTCGATAATTCTTCTCATCTATAATTCTTCCTCGGTTATAATTCTTCTCGTCGATAATTCTTCCCAAAGATAATACATTTTTGAAAATGTTTGTTAGTATCTTAAACGCTTACTGAAGTAAATTCGAGAAAAAATGTTTAATGATGAATTATTTTTGAGAAAAATTTCATCATGAATAATTCTAGCAAAACCCTTTACAAATAATCAAATTGATGTATTTGTTTTAAATTATTTATTATTGTTAACCAAAACTTAAAAAAAAAACAATATACCCATTGAAATACAAAAAATATATAGTTATGAAGCCTTAAAACCCCGTAATAAATAGCACAGCAGACATAAATAAAAAAACAATAAAAAAAACCTTTATAAATGAGTATTTTTCGACAGGTGATCCATGGAGTAAATAATGCAATTTCATCAATTCATTTAATTTAAATGCATTTAATCGATTAGAGCAGATTACATAATGTTTTCATATTTCAATGACGTGTCGTCGATTTTTTCACGTGTTTTTCCTTTGACGGAAAATAATGATGGATGCGCAAAGGCAAATCGGCGCGGCGACGCAATGCGACGCGTCACCGGCGGCGCGACGTTGACATTGATTAAACTTGTTTCGAGTGACAATGCACGCAGATGGATAGATTTGCGTCGAGAAGTCGCATCCTCAGCTGTGCTGCTATTAAAATGTCTATAAAAGTAGGACATTTTTATCATTCTAATTTAAATTTTACCATACTTTTAGTTAAGTGTTTTTGAACTGCATTGATTTGAGGTGCATATTTTAGATTTTTCTGTTTACTACAGTTTCGTTTTATAGAATCTGTAAACCTCGTATCGATCACGAGATGACAAAACATTTTTCAATAAGAAAAGACATTTTCATGCGCTACATGCGCCTCTTTGTAAGCTAAGTTTATTATAGAATTAATTGCATTGTTTAATTAAAAAAATACTATAAAATCCCAAATGGTTTCAATGATCTGATTCATATCTCAATTCCAAACTTCAATTAGTAGATTAATAATACTAAATAAATTTTGTCGACTGGAGTTTCCAAATTCTCGCAATACATTCTGTATAAATTTGTGGGAGTTAGCATAAGGTGCAACAACAAAAGCAAAACTTTCCATAAATTATATTTTAATTATAAATTATTGTGCGCGCATTTTTGTTATTCGCTTATTCTTGTACGCTAAAGGGTATTAAATTTAGCAAATAGTTTTATTATATATTTGCGGTATGGTGGTTAAAAAGTTTTGCATAATTATACTCTTGTGAAGAATCTCAAAAGCTCGCAATCATAAAATTCGTTTGTATGTATTTGTATGTGTATGCGTGAGTGTGCATTTGCATAGATAAATTGCCATATTAAATTGTAGACGTGAACACTGCATAATAAATATTATGTTCCACCTTTAAACACGCTACTACCAAAAAATATTTCTATTTTAAATTTTAAAGCTCCCTCTTTTAAAGCTCATCCACCTTAACGAAGAATTTTCGAGGAAAAAAATACATTTTGTAATAAGGACAACCTCCATTACATCCCTAAAACATATTTTTTTGGATGGAGCATTAAAGAAAAAAATTACTATATCTCTACTATAATCGTGCTTCGGCCAAGAATCAAGACATCCAAGACATATGTCTAGTGTACCACCACAAATATTTTTCCTCAAATTTAGTTTTTCCACAAATAAAGACTTAAATGAAATTCACAAATTCACCATATTGTGTATCTTTTCTGAAATCGATAATCTGTTTGGGGGGTTAATCTAAAAATATATACAATTTATCTAGTTCTTTCTCCACCTCGTCTTCACCGTATATTAATAGACGTCCGCAAATAGTAAAACTGAATAAAATATCATGCATAATACATAGAAACATCTGTCTAAAGATGCAACCTACCCCACTAATCGATAAAAGTCAATAATTCATCCTGATATACTTGTGTACTACAAACAGGTACATATATACAATTTAGATATTGCTAATATATCTGTGTAAGAATATTGAATTAAAATAATCTAGTGTATCCGGAGAAAAAAACCTTTTATCGCATAAAATGTGGAATTATTTAATATCCGATTTGATGGCAATCAACATTTCCTCGACTCGCCTCTGTAGATGCGGCATTTCATTTGGAATGTGCCTTTTATTCGCTTTTGAGCATAAACCGCACACATACACACATTGAAAGCTCTCGCCACAGCAAAAGCTCTTTTCTGCTCGAACGGGCATACACAACCGACCACACATACACGATGCACACATTCGCATGCATTCCTGGTGACCATTTCTGATGGCGCATACGGAAGTCAAGAGGACCATAATGTGTGGTCAGTCGACTGTTGCGGTATCATCGGACGGCACCCTGTCGACAGTCGGGCGTACTGCGACCTATGCCTATTCTGTTCGTTCGAACGAAACACCAATAATTTCTTAATAGCTATACTTAATTTGCATACGACTATCTATATGCGTTTAACTCGAATGTGTCAAAGCCTGGTGTGTATGCAAAGTGGCTGTTTAGACACAACACATAAACATACTTTAACACATGCATCATGTATACTTATTATACATATATATGTTATATACTACAAGTATATACTCGTAGATAAAGTAGGCGAATGCCAACACACAACGCGACATATATTAATAAATCGACAATATTATCAGAAGCATTGAACATACTTGACTTAGCCGGCTTAATGGTAAATGCAAATTAACTCCAATTCAACACGCTGTCGATGCCACCCACCGCTCCTAACCCATACAGTGTCACACACTCACTCACACACACACAGTCACATTCAACACTTTCAATGCACTGTATACATGTCACTAGCAGAGTACATGATTTATTAACATTTGGAAAGCTCTAGGGGTGTGGGGTTGAAACAATTTGGCAGACAGACCTCTGCCAGTTCAGACTGAAATGACTCATTTTAGTTTCGAAAAATAAACGAACACCGAGCACGAAGAGATAGGCGTTTTGTGATGTATGTTACACTAATGACTTAAGCTCAACGTAAAGCTCACAACACACACACACACACACTTATATACAACCCTCTCCAGTCTCCAGTATACTTAATGTGTGTCTGTGTGTGTGTGTGTGTGTACGTATCGTATTAATAATTTACTATATATAAGGCTTTTACAAAACTGAGTTCAATTGAGAGTTAGAGAGCTGGAAAGCTAGAGAGTTACTCAAATTTGTACTTCGAGGGATGTTAACACCCGTAAGCTCGTTAGGATTTAGTTTGTTGCTGTATGCGCCCGTACCCGAAAATGTTGGAAAACACATTCGAATTTGCATTTATGAGGGAAGTGGAGGTGCTTGGGTTTTCTTCAAACATAAATTTCGGTTATAGTTGGGACACATTTTCTTGGAGAATAATCTCAATGATTTAGTGTGATTGCAATAAAAGCGTTTAGTTTATTTAAATTTACGTGGAATGAGAATAACGATGCTGGCCTACAACATATCAGGATTATTTCGGGCGGTACTGTAGTTAGTGGTTCATAAATGGGCCAATTCAGTGGCTTTAGTATTCAACGGTCGCTCCTTTACCATAATTATCGTTTACCAATTTAAAAAAAATAAACCCGGAGCAATGAAGAACGTGGAGAACTGGACTGGATTAAAATAAATCGTGCCTTTTATAGAAGTGTTTCTTCGAAATATTGAATTTGTTGTTACCATAAATAAATTATTGTTACCATGAATCTATTTTTGAATCCAAAAAATTGTTGTTATCTAAAATAAATGATTATACCGAATAAAAGTTGATATAAAAACAAATGTTTGTAGCTGCACGTTTGTATGTTTGTATGTTTCGCATAGAAAATTAGATAGAAGTATCATTTTTCCATGGAATTGAATATCCGATCAAAATTGTGATTGTGTGGGTCTAAACCAAAGATATTCCATAGATACGAATTGAAAGATTAGAAATGAAGAATGCTTAAATTCTGGTCAACTTATGATACGATTGGCCGAATTTAGATTGGCCAAATCGGTTTTTGATTGTTTTTCCTTTAAATTTGGCCAATTGTGATTCGGCCAATCGTGATTCGGCCAATCGTATCATTAGGCCGAACGTATTATTAGGCCTTTCGTACCATTCGGCCATTCGTGATTCGGCCAATCGTAATTCGGCCAAACGTATCATTCGGCCAAACGTATCATTCGGCCAAACGTAATTCGTCCAATAAAGATTTGGCCAATCGATATTCGGGCAATCAAAATTTGGCCAATCGTAGTACATTCAAAAATATAACCCATTTTTTAGCCGTAGTAATATATACAAAATGTCCATCATGACAGATTTTTGGTTTAACGAAGTACTCGTATACTAACTTTAAATTCACAAAGCAAATAATCGTAGTGTATCAAAGACAGTTAGTAACACTGCTGAACACCTTTTTTGAGTCTTTAGTGTACTTAGTTTCACTCTTTTTCGTTTTCGGTCCAATTTTTGGATATCAAACCATATTTGGCTACAAGTAGTTTATTCATGTAATTTGAAATTGTTTTTATGAAATGTGTTGAAATGTGAAAAATTATATAGGGCTTTTTTTTGGTCAAATACAATTACAAGCAATATTGTTACTTTTTTGGGCAAAATGTTTTGGGATTATTTTAAATTATATTAGGTTATATTTTTTCTTTAATTGTTCATATATTCCTACTTTTTTGTGATTTTTTAAAATATTTTTAAGCATTTTAAGAAAATTATATTTGTTTTAATTTAAAAATTTAGAAAATGATTTTTTATATATTTTTTTGCACATAGCAATTTTATTTTTGGACATATACAATTCTGATCAATTGTATTATATTTTTACTTTTATGGCCAATTTTTTGGTAAATACAATTTTGGGCAATTGTCTTTTTTGAGAATTTTTGTTCCGTCAATTTTTAAACTGAAAGGGGGAGTGTAAAATTTTGTTTTATTTTTTATTTGAAAAATTTGTAATTCGGGCAATTATTTTGTATATTTTTTGAGACAATTTTTATACTGGCCTTTTTTAACAGTATAGCACTTACTCTTTTTCGGAGTATTTCAATTTTATATATTTTCAAAAAAAAATTGATCCTATGCTAATGGTTTTTACCCTCATTTCAATCTATAAAATGCAAAATCTCTGAAAACTTTCACAATGCAAATAGAATGTGAACGTAAAACCGACAAATCGAGAAAAAAACTCTAAAAAACAAGAGCACATAAAATCTAGGTCATTCGCAACGATTTGTAATTGCATTAAAATACCGCGTTACCGCATATTTACTGTTGGCTCTGTGCAGCGAGCCTTAAAAAGGATGACGCAAATCTTTCGAGACGTTAAAATTGATGGTGATTGCTTTTGTTTGCGCGCACCTAATTGGTCGGCTCTCCGAAAGCGATGAGACGTGCGTTTATTTCTGGAAAGACCGCGCGTCTTCCAGTGCGGCGTCAAGGACATTCCCTCTACAGGGACACGAAGACACAATATACGTTTTTTGCCGTTTTTTTTGCAGCGTTGTCCCAAAGGAGCACGTAATGTTCAAGAAATAAATATACTAAAGAAAACGCGAGAAAAAAAAACTTACCGCAATTGTTTCTGAGAAATGCACCTCACTGTCGTTCGAGCTGAGCACACCGCCGATATTGTAGTACGTTGGATTGTCGTGGTTGTTCTTGTTGTTGTCATTGTCGTTGTCATTACTGCCACTATTTGCTGACGTCTTTTGCGGTGTTGCCATATGGAACGGGTGCAGCACAAGCACCACGACGACACGTAGACAAAAGCTCATGGACGCCATTGTGTGATTGTTTGTGTGTGTGTGAGAGTGTTGGTGATTATTACGCGAAAAAGTCACGATTATGTGTTGTGTGTCGACGTTGGTGTTTCTGTGTATGTATGATTTATGTGTTTCTGTGTATTGCTAAGTTACAATTATCTAAAGACTCTAGCCGAAATGTTAACGTTATGTTTTTATTTTCTTCTCTATAAACTTTTCATTCTCTTTAAGCGCATTGATTTTTTTATTGGATTACCGTGATGCTAATATGTATCTACTATTTAGCTATAGTTATTTGATTTTGAGGTTAGTTATAATGCCAATGTGTGTGTTTCTAATATAAATTTAAATATATATATATATACTTTTTTTTTTTTACTTTTATATATAAGTTTTGTTTAAAGTGGTAATAAGGTATTTTTATGTTAACTTTTGTCTCGCGGTCATCTTGCTCGCGTTTTCTCTTCTCGCCTCTTAGCTTTCTGTTTTCTTTTGTCTATACGATTTTCTATATGTTTGTGTGGGTGTGAAGCTATGTTTATATTCGTGTGTGTGTTTCTTTGTAAATGTGTAACGACCCTTTGCGTGGCTCGGCTGTTCAGTTGCATTCAGTGTGAAATGGTGGGTAAGGGTTGCTTTGTGTTTTTTTGTGTTAATTAGTGATGCTGATGATAGTGTATGTGTGTGTATTGTGTGTGTATTGTGTGTGTATTGTGTGTGTGCGTGTGTGTGTACGACGATGTACGGTGCTTTTGGCGCGAAGAATTCACATTAACCGAATTGTAGGAGCACGCTCAGTAATGGGGGGTGCTGCCGCTGCTGCTTCTGCTTCTGATGGTGCTGGGGTTGCGGTGAGCTCGTTCGTGTATGTCGTTTTCATTTCCCGAAATGATTTTTCTTTCGAGGAAATCTCATAATGATGAACATCCTGTGAACACGAAAAACAAAGGGAATATGTTAAAGAGGTCACTTTTGTGTTCTGTGCGTGCTGTTGAATTTGTGAAAGGGAGAACTTTTCTATATCTATATATTAACATATATATATATACAATATATACGCGAACAAGGGTAAAGTTTAATGGAATGCTTGTATATCGAGAACACCACGCCGCCCTTTTGCTGTGTTGGCTCTAATTTCGCGTATTCTCGCATTTCACAAGAAATGCTCCTGTGTTATATACGCAAAACATTCATTTGTTCGTTGACAGACAAAGACAATTTTAATTACCTTTGCCGAAGCTCGTCTCCGGCGCTCGGCTACCCGGAAAACTGGATGTGATGTTAAACAGCTTTTCATATATATTTATAGAGACCCCTTTATACTATATATATTTGGAATATATACAATATTTTGGTTACACCATAACTCGAAATATTAATGTTGCACACGCTCATCGTGTTTCGTAAGCCGTTCGCCACGAGTTTAAATTAATTATACTATATAAAGTAAGTAAATTATTAATCTCGCAGATACAGCGAGTAGCACGCGCAGCGGTACAATAATTACTGTTTGGCTTTTACTTTGTATACACCTCAAACATTATAAATTAATACAAGAATAAACACTTTATATTGTCTATATATAGCTCTATATATATAAATATATATTGTACATTCAGGAAACACAATATATGCTTTGTGCATTTATTCCCACGTACATTATTGTAATACTTACACACCTCCCATCACCCACACGACCCCGACCGCACTAAGTAGTTCTTGGAAGGGTGCTTCTGTTGTTTATGTGGTTAAAATTTACGTTTTGTGGGTTTGTGGCTGGCGGTGGTATGTGTGTGCGTGTGTGTGTATGTAATTTATTATTAAACTTGTCAATTGTTTCCGTTAGAACCGAGCATTTCAGCAACGAGCACCCTTAGTTACACGCAACCCGCCCAGCTGAAGCTGCCACACTGCCACCGCTTTTATCCTCTCGTGCCTCTAGATAGACTTTATGATTAACGAACCTCATTGTGCCGTAAAATACACATTTGTATATTTAAATGGTGTGTTTAATATTTTGGCAGGATTTATGAGCAAATGTGCGCAATTCGTTTTCGTCAGATTTCCGCGGTAGAGTTAAGTCAGAGATTAGTTTTGAGTGTGATGTATTGAGTTGAATGAGTAGTATTAAATTTTAGCCGTAATTTAACACTGAAAATTTGTAAAATATTACCTGCCAATATTGTGGCTTGAACTCGAAACCACTAGGGTATGAGCATAATGACATAGACCATTAGGCTATTGTGGTAGCTAGTGTTTATTAAATATATACAAATTATTGAATATATACAAATCACTTACGTATTCCACAATATTCAATATTATTACATCGTTAAATAATAATAATCATTATTATTTTTGAAAAATATAAAACTGATTTAGATGTAAATAACGAATGATTCGTATTGATTCATCATGATTCATGAATGTTTAAGATTTCGTAATGAATAATCAGGAATTATTATAGATGGATTTTACTTTATCAGGATTTTTAGTTATTTTAGATTTTTATACAAAATAATAAAAATAAAATCATAAGAGGAATATATCATCAAAATTGTTTGATTTATTATGTTTTTTTAATTTATATTAAATAAAAAATATTAATCATATTGATTTTTTTTATAAAATAACATACAAGTTAATGTGTTAAGATTCATGAGTTTTTCTGCATGATTCAAAATTGAATCATCATGTTTCATAATAATTCATTATAATTTAGAAGTGAATCATCATTATTCAAGAGTTATCTATAAATACAAAAAAAACTTTTTCTATATACTCCCCAATATCACTTTTCCAAAATATAATTATTTACAATTTGTTAATTTGATTCATTTATAATTATTATATAACGACTTTTCGTAAATAATGATGATTTGCGATCACGAGAGCTATTCAAAAGTTACTATAAATATCGAAAAAATAGTGATTCGTAGCCATTTTACAAATTTAATATAATGAGCACTCTCAAAGATTAAATATATAAAAAATATGCTCTTTTTCCTAACAAATTTTACCGATATCCGGAAATTGGATTTAATTATAAACTGTACTATATAATAATGTACCGGATGCGAGTTCTTTACAGTAAACTTTATAAGCTAAGTGAATAATTATATTATCGTTCTCCCAAGTGCCCCAATCTTACATCTCCACTATGTGCTCGAAGCATTTCCTCTCAGTATACCGACCCGGTACTCAACACAGAAACGCCTAGGATGGTCACAAATTAAATTGGAAAATTGAGTTTAAAATAAAAAAGACTATATTTTGTATTGAGGGAAAGTATCGTACTGCCTATGCGCCACTTGGAAGTCATAAATGGAATTGCTTCGTTATGTCCTCATCGAGTTCTTCTCATTAGGCTTCAACCAAAGTACATGATGCGCACGAATCGGATCGATCAATACAATATATATTATATAGAATATAATATAGCTACTTGCAGTAGATACCACCCATACATATATACAGACTCTTACACGCTCCATAAACGCAGCCAATACACGCAGACATTATCCATTTTAAGAGGTTTTTAAATGAGTTTATTCAGCAGGGTATTTTCCAACGCACAGCAGCGTACACGTGTTGTATAGAAGTATCGAGGATCCTGGCATCTTTTGTGCCATCTCTACATAATCTTAACATTATATATATATACTATTCAGTAAGAGTAAAGTATATAAAAGAAAAGCAAAGCATATAATACTATATATATATATACGTGTTTACCATCATGAAAAGCATTCAGAACAGAAAAACGATTCAAGGCCGGCTTCTGGCCATTAGAGAGTTTTATCAATAGTAAACAAGCGTTTTGTGTGTACTCTACATCTGGTTTACCTTCTCTCATCGGGCTGCTGTGGACGTCGCATAGCCCGGCGCGCCATCGTCGAGTCGAGTCGAGGTGGTGGTGCTGATCTTGTGGTGTGTTTTGAATGGGATTATCTTCTGTGAATTTGTGTGTGTGTGTGTGTGCACATATACATTTGTGTATATACTTAAAGATTTTCTCTGAAGAGCCCCCCATTCAATTCAAGGATTATTTATTTGGGATTTGGGAAACGGCGGTGACGCCAAGCCCACTGCCAGCCCCGTCGTTGCCGTTCCTTCGAATGGTTATGGTCGTTTGGTGAGTGTGCGGTTAGAGGTGATGAATATGAACGCTAAATTATAATAATAGCGCCATTAGCGATTATCTGGCAAAAGAAAAGTAGATCTTAATTCAGGGCGGTTGAGTTGTATGCTGCAAAACATACGGGGGAGGGGGTGGCAGGAGGTACTGAATGGCTGCAGGTGGTTTGCTGTGTGTGTGTGGACTGAGGTGCCGGTTGAGGAGGGTTATCATTTAAGCGAGATTTAAACGTTACTCTCGCTTAAAATAACTATAAATATGTCAAAAGAAAACATTACTCCGAAAAATGGAAAATTAAATTTGCTCTAGGTCTGTAAATAACTTTTGTAGGCTATACGGGCTTAAAATGTTAACTAAATTATATATTTTTATTTGCCATTAGAAGAAGAGAAACCAGAGTGAGATTATATACGAGTCTAAAATAATATGGCCACCACTAATCGCTACGTTATTTGACATTTCTAACTAGTCATCAGGTTTATCTCGTTTAATGGGTTCAACTGAATCCACCAATTAGCTATTTTTTTGGTACCTAATATTTAAGTGTACTAAGAAGATAAGATAAAAACGATAGCATACGAAAATCTAATTTAGGTTTTCTTGGACTAATACTGTGTGGGTCCAGGAAAAATGCATTATCATGAAACAACTCAAAAATCATAAACTGATGAAATATTATAATTTTATATTTAAATAATTAGTGAGTCATGGGGTAGTTTTTTGGAAAAAATTTCAATTCTCACAGATTATAATGCTATTCTCATGATTTATGGCAAATTACTCGTGATTTCTGAGGATATATGATCAATATCTTCGAATTTATTAGCTATCTAAAAATAATAACTCATGAATCACATAATAAAACTAAATCATGATGGAATAATAAAAAAATCATAAAATCACACTGATTAACGCTGATAATTCACTATTGACTCACTAATGAATCATGTGAACATGATATAGATCATGAACATGTCATGAATCCATATTGTTTATTTTGGTCTTTAAAAATCGTACCTAACCTCTCATTTATCCTCTTATTTAACCTCTAAGGTTGACTTCAAAAAATACGCTTATTCGATCACAAAACCAAGAATTATACACAGTTTTATTTAAAGATGTCTTTTAATAGTCTTTTAAAAAAGGTCTTTTAGACCTCCAGTTTTTTATATTAGTTGTAAGTTAGTTTTTTTAGATTTTTTTTGTCAAAATTTTGAAAATACTATGTCTTAAAAGAGGGTGTAAAAGACAGTCCACGAATAATAAAGTAATTTGCAATTCTCAGCTCAATCTCTCGATCACTAACCTCGATGAAAAAGCTTCTTCTCTTGTTTTGCCCTAATATAATACAATACTAAATTTAGGCATTTCTATCGAAGCCTATTTTTTTGCAGCTCCCTGTTTTTAACCAAATAACATACCAGTTAACTGTATGTAATGTAATGATGACTTGCGGTTCTATTCTCGGCGACTAGAAGGCAGAGTCGCTTGTCTTTTCAGTACACTAACCAATTATGAGATTATATATACATAGTATATATATACAAATACAATACATACACATCACACATACATCGTGATGTTCTATTTGAACATCATCGTTATGAGCAAGGGTTCGCGAGCGGGGTTTGTAATATGCAAATGCATGAATCCTGTTCCTCCCTCGACGAGCGCGCAGCTACAGCCTCGTTTCCGCTGGCGTGAGCACACAAATAAAAGACAATGCTCTAGCTCGACGCCCCGGCTCTGCGGCCGGAGCCGGAGCCAGAGCGCGGGTGCAGTGTGCAGTTTGCAGTGATGCCATGCCAGGCTTAATCGCGAGTTTGTACATAAAGAACAAGAATTTTCATTAACATAAACTGTAAATTGTTGTTACTGTAGTGTAAAATGATATGCAAATATATATATTTATATATATAAATAAATATATAGTATATAAGCTTATTTTAGCAAGGGTGTACTATATGCATGGCGCGGCGACTATATCTTGGCAACATGACGACGCGTCTCGTGCCACCACTGAAAACAACATAAAAACAACACTTTATCCCATTATGCAATGCATAAAACACTCGCTGCACTCGAGTGCATATTGTTCTACTGCACTCGCGAGTATGCAATGCATGTATATTACATATATTATATGCTGAAACAAAAATATTCATAAAATCATAGAATAATATGCTCATATTATAATGTATACATCACACTACAGCAAGTTCTCACAAAACGTGCGCGGCAATCAAAAGCATAACTTATAATCATAATAGCCTCAATCGTATCGCAGCGCATTGCTTTGATGTTGTTTCGAATTGAATTCGAGCATAATATGCTCCATTCTCTACTCTCCATTCTCCATTCTCCATTCTCGTATATTATACTCGTATATGCATTCTCTGCTGGAAACAATCTTATAATGCAGAGCATAAAGGAAAACTATGTCTGCACTTTGGCAATTCGAAACCGTAATTTCGTTGTATACAATTTATTGTCGTTTTTGTGTCGACGCCGGTGCCGCCGCGCCGCCACCGGTGTCAATGCACATACCTTAAAGCATCGCATTATTGTGCTATTTACTTTAGATTCTTATTTATTGGGCCAATCAAATTTAGAGGTGATCGGCTTGTGAGCTTTGGGACTTGCACAGTAAAACCATACCCGTAAGCTCGAACGCTTATACCGACCCAAACACAAGAGAAAAAAGAAGAAAAACCCCTTTTTCGAAATGTGCGGTTTTATGGGTTTTCCCAAACACCACCGCTATAATTGTGTATTACCCCCTACACCCTATCAATACAGCAGCATAGAACATTCACTCACTCATTCATTCCCATTCAAATACATGTGCAATGAATCTCCATTGTGTCTATTTGCAGAAGCGTTTTTCAAGACGCAAATTTATTTATATTTATGCCAGCTCACAGCCAGCGGAGTCGGAGCGAGTTATCCTTTGAATTGATAGGTTTTCATTGATTTTTCCGCACAACGTTCATGGATCGAAAGATACTAATTTAAAGCTATTTCTCTGTATTGTGAATCCGCTACATATTCCGGTGCAATCATTTGCAAATACGTATTCAGCATAAATACACGTTATTGAGAGTTATTGAAAGAGCTTTGGAAATAAATGCAGCCGACTAGGAGGCGAGCAAGAAGGCTTCATGGAATAAAGGAAATAATGTGCATATATTGAGCCTCTTCAAAATATGGTATAAAAGAATTTCATTTACTATCATTTCTATGATGACAATAAAGTATATAAAGTATAAAGCGATAGGATAAAATTGATGATTGGGTGGTTTTGTTGGTGAATTTATTGTCAATTTATAGGCATAATAAATATTTAGAGAATGGGATCTATTACTATTTACCGGATGCTGATAATGATAATTTACTTTGTGACAACAGCTGGAGAAAAACGATTGCGTATACGAATGAAATGGATCGCCTTTATTTTGGTTGGAATGGGTAAAGGTTTTCCATCTCAATGTTGAAATATTTTTTTTAATATTTCTAAAATGTAAGTTGCTAGGTTAAAATTTTGAAATTGTTGTTGTACAAATGATAAATCATAATGAAAAATAATAGAAACATGATAATTCACTCACAATAACCTCACTATTGACTCACAATTCACTATAAATTGAATATATTCAAAGTTATTTTCAATGAATTGTTTATAAACCTCGATGCATCTTCTAGAATCTATATAATGATAAACGCATTAATATTGTGAAACTCAACCACACCTGACCAAGTTTTTATTATGTATCCAAATGAATTAAAATGATGATAATTTCGTCAGAACTTAAAAATCGTTTAAAAAACTTTGATGACTTATTAATGAATCAATCACGAGGAATCTACATAATTCAGAATGCATCCAAAAAAATATTTCATACTGTTTAACCAGTATTTAAGAATCATACTGACACAGTAAATGATTAAAAAATCCAAATCGTTTGATTTTATTTAACTTCTGAAGCCTATACATAATTTATCCTGATGAATCATACTGAATAACAAATGAATTATAATGATTCACACGGCATATTGAATATGTTATGAATTCATTTCAATGAATCATTTATTAACCACGATGAATCTTCGTGAATATGAATCAGGATCAATCAAAACACGATGTCATATCCCCTAAAAAGTTCGATAATAGAATTATACTAAAAGCTAGACGATAAAATCATTTTTGTATGTAGTTGTTTAAAACAGCATAAAAACTGGACAAACAAATATAAAGTTTATAGTCTTGTTTTTGTTTCATCACAAGAAGTCATCAGTATCTCCTACGATAGATCAGAACTTACAAATAAAATAAAATGGTCAACAACCCATCAGTCGTTTGAAAAGACAAACAAATTTGGAATGACCATGACATATCCCTCAATCCCTGCTCCATTTGTTCACCAAGCATAAAACGCATAAATATGGCGTTCATTCCATGTTAACAAACAAATCATAGTACAATCGTAGTACATCAAAAACCCCACCTTTTCCCCTTAGTAAACCTTCCCCCATACCCCCCCCCCACACTTTCTACACACCAACACGCATTTCTTTAAGTGCGCGGTAATAAAATCCACTCCACAAATATGCAAATTGTGCAAAAACACTCATACACACACACAAACCGAGCGCAAGCTTGTCCCGCGTGTCGAGCTTTTACGAGCTTTTCGCTTGTGTACTTCATACATAATACGACCGTTATGCTTTGTATATGTACGACGCAACGCAACGCTACCGCCAACGCGACGCTCCGTTTATAATACATATATCTAAAAAATAAAACATCTCCAAGTGATAACCGCACATTTCCCGGCGTACTCAGTCGCAGGTCCTGTTTCAAGTAGCTCGCAGTCACGCAGTCATAGACAGGGAGTCAAACACACACACACACACACACACACACACACACACACACACACACACACACACACACACACACACACACACACA
>JAAAKO020012470.1:0-17311 GCA_010015015.2 Bolitophila cinerea
TTCACCGAGCCGAGTTCAAAATTGGCTTAAAAAATATACTCTAGGTGGTGCATCTGTATGTAAATTTATTTATGCTGTCACCTATTAGAAAATAATGTAATGAGATAACACCAAGCATATTTTTTAGCTTTTTCATAGCATATATGAACTTGAATTTATGAAAAAAAAATGTTTTTTTGTTTTGTAACCTTTTTAAATTATTTTGTGCTTATTTCGAATTTATTTTTACAAATTTCTGAATTGCTATTTTAATTTAACTTTTCAATTATTTTGACATTGTATTTAATTTTTTTAAATTGAAAATTGAATTATATTTTTAACAGTATATTGTTGTGAGTCTTTTTGTCTATATAAATAACTGTTTTAGTATCTATTTTAGCAATCTATTTTATATTGTCGAAAATGGCAAACAAAATGAGTATTTTCTCCAACCTGATTTGCATCATCTCCTCGTAAAAGATATGGAATTCAATTATTGTATAAAAAATGGTCAAAATGATCAAATAATGACCAAATTCCGGATGTTATACATCATTCTGACTGAATTGGCGAAGGATTTAGTGACTAAAATGGTCATATTTGCTAAATAGCTTTTTTGTGACTATATAGCTTTAAAAGCTATACGATCAAATATATGACTAATATAGACTGCCTGACTAATAATATATAATATAAATAGTCAAAAATGCTATATCGTGAATATATTAAAAACAAAATAGCTATAATGACTACATATAAAGTGATCATTTTACTTTTTAAGTCAGATTAATTTTTTTTTTTTGTTCTAAATCATAATAAAATGGATTAATGGAGACCTTATATTATTAAAAGTGCAAAGATATACGATGTTTTAATCCAAAATCATGTGCTAAAAATCTTCCAAATAATTTTTAAAAATAGGTTTATTTTAACCTGCAAAGCCCCTCAAAAAAACTAGTTTAACAAAGAAAAATAATTAAATTTTATTATAAATTATGGAAATTACAAAACAAGAAAGACATTTTTTATAATTTTAACAAAGACAAACGCAAGAAATCGAGATAAATATAAATGAAAAAATCATGAAAATTTATCCTGATAGATACAAAAATGGATCCAATATGTGATGACTAAATTGTCACCTACACAGCTAAATAATCATAATAGCTAAACTATAGTGGTCAAAATGACGTTTTAATGACTGCAAATGTAGACAAATATAGCTATTCTGATCACTAAGTCATCAGTACTGGTCATTATGACCAATATATCGACACATTTAGGCTTTTGTATTGTTACTTGGGAGGCGAATCCAGAAAATATTCCGGGATTTGAGACATTTCGTCACGATAGTATATGACTACATATACAACGTATCCAAGATATAAAAGGTATCCAAAATTTAAAAAACACGGAAATTTGAAAAACCTAAAAAATTAAAAATTCCTACACAAATTTTTAATTTTGTTTCTACAAAATTCTCTTTTTCAAAATTAGGTTTTTCGAAATTAACTTTTTCAAAATTCCGCGTTTTAAAATTTTTGGATTCCTTGGGTGTTTTCTTAGATTATTTTCTATAATACACGCAAACGTGCTCATATTTCTACAAAAACAAAATTTTGTAATCCAGAATGGCTAACAATAAAGAGTGCTCGAAAAAAAACAAAATTGTCCCCAAAAAATAATCAATATTGTAACCAAAAAAATGTTATACACAAAATAAATAATAAATGTCACCAAAAATTCATGTTTGTGCCCAAATAAATTTAACGATGTCACAAAATTAATAAAATAGCGCCCATATACAATAATAATAATTATATTTTTTTGTACAATATTTTTTTAATTGTTTTTTTATTTTCTGATAACGACATATTTTTATGGTGACAAAAACCTATTTTTTGTAATTCAATTTTTTCATGGTAAACGATTTATAAAATATTTATAAATATTACCTTGACTTCTTAATTATTTTTACTGGAAAGCTATCGTAAAATAAATATAAATGCTTACCTCACTTTTTCGTTTGGTTGGAAAATTATTTTACAGGGTGAAAAAACTTTTTTTTGCCTAGGCTCCAAAATTATCCCCAAATGGCTTATTATGACTTCAAAATTATTTTTACTGGTTCCAAATAATTAGAAATCTCTCCTTATTTTTTTTTAGCCAAAAAGGAATTTTACAGGGTGTTTTTTCTTTTCATATGGTCCACAGCTATCCCTAAATGAAGTCGGGAGATTTTTTACTGAAAAACTATTGAAAATTTATTAGAAATGCTTATTGCTTACCTCAACTTTTTTTGTTTGGTCAAAAAAAAATTTACATGAACGTTTTTTTTAAATGCTCCACATCTAACCCTAAATGACTTTGTATGACTTTTAAATTATTTCTAATTAATAGGCATTGATGAAATATTAGAATGCCCACCTCAACTTTTTTGGTTTGTTCAAAATTTGTTTTACAAAAATATTTCAAATAAATATCATATAAAAACCGTACGGTTATTCGTCTGTAGTGACGGTTGCAGAAACGGAGATTTTCTCCGTAAAAAATCGCACGGTTTCTCCGTTCCTGTCGGTTTTTGAGTGATCACACTATAACGGAGAAACCGTCTAAATTCTCAGCCTGACGGCTAACGGAGAATTTTTTTACGGTTTTTCTCCGTCGGTGTTTCTCCGTATGCTGATCTTTTAGTACAGACGGACAAAAACCGTTCGATTTGACGAAGAAACCGTCTGTTTATCCGTTAGTCTGATCGTACCTTTGACTCAAAATGGATCCGTCTGTATGTTTTTTAACAAACGGAACATTTCTCAAAAAAAATCTCTGGAGAACTTTGATAGTTTATGAAGGATTACAATATCGAAAGCCACATGTAGAATAACTTTGACTAAAAATCAAAAGATCGGGTTTTTCTAACACAGTCCCGTTTTGAATACCCTACGGATTAAGATATATTAAATTATTTATATATTTACAGAAAAATCGTCCTCAATGGTCCAACAGTTTAGAGTTCCTGATGTCCTGCATTGCAACGTCGGTTGGATTAGGAAATGTCTGGCGTTTTCCATTCACCGCGTACGAGAACGGCGGCGGTGCTTTTCTGATTCCATACCTCGTGGTATTGTTTATCATAGGTAAGTTTTTGTGATATGTATATTGGGAGAAGGTGTGTTTATCATCATTTCTATCTGTTTCAGGCAAACCTATGTACTACCTGGAAATGATAATGGGACAATTCTCCAGTCAAAGTTCGGTGAAGGTTTACTCCGTTTGTCCAGCATTCAGAGGTTTTGATTAATTCTTGTTTATAAAAGCGTTCTACAGATTAGAAATACTATATGAATATACAATTAGGTGTTGGTGTGGGTCAACTTCTATCCACTGTAAGTGTGATCACGTACTACTGTTCCCTGATAGCCTTGTGCCTGTTCTACATGTACCAATCGTTTTCCGCTGAACTGCCGTGGTCCAAGTGTTTGAAATCATGGGGATCAGATTGTATCGATTCAATGCCAAGTGCTTCGAAGAACATTACCATAACTCATTCAACAAATGGTTCAAGATCTAAAAGCAGCTCGGAGTTATACTTTCTGTGAGTGTACTTTTGTAATTGACTTCATTTAAATCAAAATTTTATTATTATTCAATTTCCTTAGTAAAATGGTCCTTAAAGAGAAGGACGACATATCCGATGGCATTGGTAAATATATATTGCGATTATACGTTATATTCAATAATCATATTTAGTTTTTTTTTTAACTAGGTTATCCTGATGCATATCTGACCATTTGCTTATTAGTCTCATGGATCGTTGTCTTTCTTGTAATTATGAGAGGTGTTAAGAGTTCTGGTAAAGCTTCGTACTTCTTAGCACTGTTTCCATACGTTATTATGATCACATTACTTATACACGCTGTAACACTTGAGGGTGCCGTCGATGGCATCATATTTTTTATCAAGCCCCAATGGGGTGAGTTATTAAATCCCAAGGTAGGTTTTATTTTTTTGCACATGTTTTATTTTTCAATTTTTATTTTATCATTCGATGTTAGTCCGTATCTTTAAAATCATTATACACATTAAAGAATTGATCGTAGCGCCTCTTATGTCTTATCTTATTCCGTTAAAAACTATATACATCTTTTTTTTATTTTGATCTTTTTACTTTTGGAGATTTTGTTTTACGAAATTTTAAATTCAATAATAATAATAATAATAACATAAGTGTTTGCATGTAAGGAATAGTGTTGTTTAAAGAAGATTACTTAATGTTGATTGTGGTGGTGGTGTTTCCATTTTAGGTATGGAAAGAGGCTATAGTGCAGTTGTTCTTTTCGTTAGCTGTTGGTCTTGGTCCAATCATTATGTTTTCATCGTACAATAAGTTTGAACATTCCATTTACAGGTTAGTACACAATAATTATGTGAAATGTACAATATTTTATATGATTGCACTAAAATGTAGTGTTTGCATAAGAATAGCGTAAATTATTGTTGAGAACATAAGTTTGAAAATACTGATACTCTGATATCATCACATTTGCACAAGATTGATACCGCAAAAGCTCAATCTTTCAAACATGCGGTGAATCTTTGCTTGATCATTTATTTTCTTACTGTTAGGATTATTTTTTTGAAAGATCCTAATTTTTTTTTTTTTTAAATATATATTTATTTGGGCTCAAACTACGTAGTCCTTGTACACAAGCAAGGTTTAATGACGGATTTCCACCTAGTGGCCAAGTGGACCTTTTGTAGCCATTTGATGGTGGAAACAGTGGCCAATTACTTGGCCATTTAAATTAAAATGTTATTGAGGTGGCCATTTACGAATAAAGAACCAACATGATGTCACTTATTTTGCCATTTGACAGTTTGTATATTGTGCGAAAACATGTTGTTTAAGTGCTGCATATCTACATAGTGAATAATTGGACATTTGGGCCATTCATTTTAATGACCACTTGGCCACTACGTGTAAAGCCGGCATAAGTATGTTTGCTTGCAGATTGCGTTCAAATTCTGCACGCATATTGCATTGTATGTAATTCGCCCATATATGCCTCTGGCTTGCGTGCAATTTGAAGGCATTATTATTATGCGTCTTCAAAATGGCGGCATTATCAATATATTTTTGATTCACTTTAATAAATAAAAAAAAATATGTTTATAGGTCCATAAATCCAAAATAGTACTTGTCAAATAGCTGTTGATGTGCGATGTAGTTTTTGTGTTTTTTACCTAAAAATCTTTGTGTATCTGGGTAAATCTCTAGCGAATCAAAAGGTTGTCTTTTATTATTATTTGTGTTTAATATCAACTTACACTACACATCTCTCCCGGCTTGATACGAGCGGCGATCGCGTGTCCGTCGTATTAATTATCTTCGTCATCGCTTGTGCAAATCTCGGTTCAAAAAAACACACGCTCAGAGCCTTGAAAGAATGTACAGGCAAATTACATGCAAATTGTGTCGCCAATTCTCTTGCGTGCACAGAATGTTTACCCGCCAAGAGTTGATTAGGTCCCGATCCAAGCATATATATTTCTTAATAATCTTCCTCCGAGAGCTATTTTTGGAGTTATTCGCAAAATCCAACAGCGAGCTTAAGTGCACATCGAGAACTAAGTCGATTTAGCTCTATAGTACTTTTGAGAGTTATTTGCCCCCTTAGAAAAATCTGGTTCCGGTAAATTCTGTCCATGGTGGGCACCCAATCCGAAAAGACTGGCCTCCAAACAGTTTTAACAGAACGTCACAGACTTTTAGAGGTCGATCGATTTTGCCTTTCACATTTTGGTGACCCAGGAAAGAAAGGTTTTCGATACTTTCTTGGATATCGATGGCGCTTTTAACGGTACATGGCCATTTGGCCGAATGCCGTTTGGCTGAAGGCGGTTTAGCCGAATGCAATTTATCCGAATGCCGTTTGGCAAAATGCCATTTGGCCAAATAAATCATTTAGCCGAATAAGCCGGCTGAATGAGCCGTTTAGCCGAAATTATTACTAGTAATTATAATTAGTGACAAAATCCAGAAATCAAAATAGAGAAACCGAAATCCAGAAAGACAAAAACCAGAAAACCAAAATCCAAAAATCTGGATGAATATACAATTTTTTCGTTTTGGATTCTATAAACATGGCATACGTCATTCTGTTTTTTTTTGGATTTCGTCCCGCACCCGTTATGTACATTTTCAGAAATATATCATTCGGCGAAACTGTTCATTCAGCTAAACGGCCCATTCGATTAAACAGTATTCGGCCAAACGGCTTATTCGGCTTAACGACCATTCGGCCACACGGCCATTCGGCTAAACGACCATTCAGCTAACGGCTCATTTGGCTTAATGAAAATTTGTCTAAACGACCATTCGGCTAAACGGCCATTCGGCTATACGGTCATTCGACTAAACGGCTCATTCGGCTAAATGACCATTCAGCAAAACGACCATTCGGCTAAACGACCATTCAGCTAACGGCTCATTTAGCTTAATGACCATTTGGCTAAATGACCATTCGGCAAAACGACCATTCGGCTAAACGGCCATTAGGCTAAACGGATTATTCGGCTAAATGTCCATTCGGCTAAACGACCATTCGGCTAATGGCTCATTGGGCTTAATTACCATTTGGCTAAACGACCATTCGGCTAAACGGCCATTAGGCTAAACGGCTTATTCGGCTAAATGACCATTTGGCAAAACGACCAATCGGCTAAACGGCCATTCGGCTAAACGGCCATTCGGCTGAACGGCCATTTGGCTGAACGGTTTTCGGCCAATCGGGGTACATTATTTTTTAACAAACATGTTTTTCGAATCCAGATCAATTCAATGCTGGAGGAACCGAATCATTTATTCTGGTATCGATGGCAACGCCAGTGCAGTTCTTTACGAAAAGAAGAACTTCCGCTACTACCTAGGATGAATCGTGCTTTGGAGTATATGGTGTAGTCATTGAACTCGTTATCAAACTCAACGCCGATGACTTCTCTGTCCTCGCCTATCTACCAAACTTGCCTGCGTTGTGTGTGTGATCTTATACAGACCGCTCTTAAGACAATTTTACCATATCCTGGTGTGATAATTTGATAATGGTACTCATCATCAGAAAACCCAAATTGAATGATCTTCGGATAATTCATCTGATGGGACCAAACTCAGTTCAAAGAGTTAGATTAAATAGTATTTTTTTATTGATAGTAAATTTACTATAGATAATATATTAAAATACCTATAGGTGATTTTCTTGATAGTAAACTCTACTGGTGTAAGATCATATGGACTATAAACTAAAAATCATTAGGCATATCAACAAAAGTGGCTTGAGAGATTCTAGCAACGTGTTTTCATTTGAATATCTAGTGCTAACGAACAAGTTCTACTTCCATATCCTCCTGGTGCTTTTTAATCTTTATAAAATCATCGGATTTATAGCTATCTGTGAGTAAATGTTGTTTTGTATATTTTTAGATCGATCGGGGCTTTAATCCGAGAGTTAGTTTTAAGACAGCTTTAGACAGGATCTCGATCGCACTCTTAAAAATTTATCTAGCTTTAACTCTTTGAACAAATTACCGTTAGTACTAGTCAAAAAAATGTCTTCCAATTATTGGATCACTTACGAATTAGCGTCCTGTATCTCATTGGCCAACCCTTCGCAAAAAGAAGTGGGCTTTAACCTCATCATTAATTGTGGAGAATATTTTGGATGATGAGGAATCAATTCTCTAAATTTCAATTGATTTTTTATAATTTAATTATTTTTAGCAGACCAAATCGAAAACATATAAAGATCTAGCTCGGATTCGGGTTTAGTTGATCTCATAAAAGTGACGTGTTAGCGACTGGGCCAAATCAAATTAAATTAATTATTTCACCGAAAATTATTTTAAATCGATTTTGAATAGCTAAAAATCTTGTCTCTTGTGGCTTTGCTTGTAACAAAAAAATAAAATGTGTTTGTTGATAAATACTTTTGTCCCTTTGTCATATCATATCCTTTCATATTATTATTGAGTAATTAGAAATACGAGTACATAAAATACGAGTATATAGTGTTGTTGATTAATGATATCTAACAAAAAAACGTATTTAATAAAAACATTAATATTTTTTAATTATACTTTTTACTTCTTATATACTCTTAAATATACGAAATACAGGTTTGGTACGCCGCAACTTGTCAACTCTTTTTTTCGCTCTCTGTTGGAATTGGAACAATTGTGATGTTCTCTTCCTATAATAATTTTAATCATAATATCTATAGGTAAGATTTTTTAACGTTTCTTATCGTTTTATTCAAGAATTTTACGTAGACACTTACACGAAGCCATTAAGCGAAAACATTAATATATTAATAATATTATTAATTATATTTTCGATATAAATAAAAAACAAACATTTTAGGGTTGTTTTAGAGTTCATATAAGTTTCTTTATAATTTATACATAAATAAATCAATAAATATAAAACTCCTTTTTAAATTTTACACTGTCCACACATTTCAGGGACGCTATGATTGTGACCACTCTGGATACATTCACAAGTCTTTTGGCGGGAATCACAATTTTTGCAATTCTCGGTAATCTGGCACACAATATGGGCATTGATAGTGTAGGCGATGTTGTTAAAAGTGGAACCGGTTTAGCATTCATCTCCTATCCTGATGCAATCTCAAAGTTTGACTCTGTGCCACAGGTAAATATTTATATATTGTTATGCTGATCCCTTAAATCAAAAAAAAACTAAACATTTATTAAATAATTTTATTTTGTTTTCTGATATCTAGGTATTTTCTGTGATGTTTTTCTTCATGATGTTTACTCTGGGCATTGGATCTGTGGTCGCACTTCAAAGTGTTGTGGTGACAGTGCTTTGTGATCAGTTTACTTCTTTTAAATATTGGATAGTGGCTTTAATAACATGCATTGCAGGATTTTGTATTGGTCTGATTTACGTGACTCCAGTGAGTGCATCATAATAACTATTTCGATTTTATTGTTTGTGATTTGGTTTTAACACATTTTGAAGGGTGGCCAGTGGATGTTGAATCTGGTCGACTATTTCGGTGGAACGCTCCTAATCTTTGCGCTAGCGATGTTTGAATTGGCAGCGTTTTTCTGGGTCTATGGTAAAACATAATAATAATTCTTACGTCGCCAAAAAGCATTTTTAAACAATTATATTATTGATACTTAGGTCTCGAAAATTTCTGCTGGGACCTTGAATTCATGTCTGGGAAACCAGTTACTACTTACTGGCGAATTTGTTGGACCATTCTTACTCCAGGATTTATGGGCTTTATTTTCATATATTCGATGGTGAATTTAGAACCATTAAAATACAGTGGCTGGAACTATCCGGACAGTGCAATTGGTAGGTGTTTTATATGATTCCTTAAAACGGACTGGATTAGTGAACATATTTCACGTAAATCAAAACTTAATGAAAATTAATTAGGAACTATAATAAGATAATAGTATTCAAGATTTTGTTTATCTTTTCCATTTTAACATCTGATTTTTGAATTATTTTTGTAAAAATCAGTTTTTATTAGGGTTATAATCTGTGTTTTTCTAAGTACAAAATCAATGATTTTCTAGAATAAATAAGTGATTTTCTAGAGCAAAATCAGAGATTTTTTAGTTCAAAAAATGTTCCTTATCAATTTTTGGTTTTAATATATTAAACAAAAATATATAATTACCATAAATTTCGTAGTTTAATAAAAACATTAAAAAAAACATCTATATTCATTTTCTAGCTGCTGGATGGACAATACTCGCAGTTGGTTTTATTCAGTTTCCTCTTTGGGCTTTTTGGGCACTATCAAAAAAATCTCACTTGCCACTTCTGGAGGCCACAAAGGACATTTTCCGACCCACTAAACACTGGGGACCATCAAACCCTACAATTAAACTAGAATGGATTCGTTACAAGAAAGAGGCCAAAGAAAAACGCATCAAAGAAGCCGCAACGCTTGGACACTCCATTGTAAGACAGAAGTTGTACATATTACTTGGAAAATATCGTCCCTAAATATAACGTCCGTGTAGATTCTAAAATACGCATTACGTGAAGTATTTTTAAAATTGTAAATATTAAAAAAATATATTATTTAATCTAATAGAAATATTTATATACGTATTTTATTATATAATTAAATTTGAGGTTTAAATTAAATTGAGAATAGAAAAGTACTTCAAATTTGTTACCCTCATTTGATTTGTACACCAATAAAGTGGCAATTTAAACAAATCGGTGGTACATAATAATAATAATTTTGCTGAAACTCCCAACGCAGATTTAAAAAAAAATGCAGGAACAATTTGTGTTTAATATTTTAATATAATATGTTTAAAAATCATGACTTCTCTTAAGAGAAGTTAAATAAAAATATTAGATTTACATTTTTTATTTAATGTATTTACGATTCATTCAACTCTTATAAACCCAGTTTCTTAATTAATAATTTTGATCCTGCGTGTGTTTGCTTCTTCAGCAGTGCGGTATGTTTCGCAAGCAATGTTTTTAATGCACTACACGTTTCTGGTGTGCCATTTTCGAATGCATTAAGAAGCAAGAATGAAGCACGGTTCAAAAGAATCCATTGAGTCACCTGTAATAAAAGTAGAACATAAATCAATGATATAAATATAAACATTTTAAAAAAACCTACCGCTTCGGATGTTAAATGCGCAGCAATTGAAGCGCCAAATGTGGGTTCATTCGATTCTTTTTTCTCGGTGTCAACTTTCAATATTTTCTTTAGCACAATGTGTAGGCCAGCATGCTCAACGCCAAACACGGTTTCCGTATCTTTTTCCAATGCCTAAAATTTGGTTTAGTTTAGTTTATTTAAATTTGGTCGAAAATTATTATTATTTAAATTTGGCCGGTAATTATTATTAAATAATAAAAAATAATACATTTTAAGAAACTTACCTTTTCTTGCTCAATGTTAGCCTTGTTTTTCTTGTTTATCTTCTTTCCTGTAGCCTTCTCTGCCTTTTCCTCGTCCGTTTTTTCCTCTACCTCTTTAGGGCACACCTTCCACTGAGGATCGCAAATGATTTCGGCCAGTTTGTCAAAAGCCAGTTTTGAATTTTCTCCTTTGCACATTTTTAAAATGGCGGCAGTGGCTAAACCTGTATGGCCACCACGTAGCCAGAAATTGGGATTCTTTGCGATAGCCTGGCACAATGGTTCTTCGACAGCCTCATAAAGTTCCGTTCGACGAACGAGCTTATCTTTTTTGCTGTGCACCAAACCCTCTTCAAGGAATGCAATGATCTGTGGGTGGAAAAGACTGCGGTCCTCTGGTGCAACAAACCATTGAATAATCTAAATCAATAATAAGATAATTTAATACTTTGGACTGGATAACTCATTAGAATGCAATTACCTTTCTTCCCCATTCGTTCGACACAATCAACTCGATTTGGCTGAATATTTGATCAAAAATGGCTTTCTTAAGTCCTTTGGTATCATCCATGGAATTGATAATGGCTAACAAAAGAACATGGCCATGTTCGTGTGTACACAACTTAACCAAATGTTCCTTTAGGCTTTTAACAATCGCCTAAAATAAAACATTCAAATTAGCTATTTTTAAAAAGTTTTAAAAATATAAATGTTCTTACACGGCGATCTTTGACAATCGAATTCCAGAAAAATAGCATCGAAACTCGTACACCGTCCTTAGTACTGGCCAGTGATGGTATGTATGGCGTAAAGGCCACAGTAATTTCGGATTTCTCTTCCTCGGAGCAAACCGACAAAAAGTCCAAAAGAACCGAGTGTACCAAACTTAAAGAATAGAAACAGTTTAATACTTTTATTTCAAAATTATATAAATAATAAAAATACATACCTGTTATCCACCAACTTCTTGTTCGCAATGTGGTTAAGATTGGCTTTCACTGCATTGATAATGGCCAATTTCATGTGAGCGGAATCCTTGTATGTATCAGCGATACATTTTACCGAGCTGTCTTTTGACTAAAATAATAAACGTAGAATAAATAAAAGTTTATAATAAGAAAATGTGTTATTGAAATACTAACCTTTTTGTACAAGTCACCATAGAGCTCTTGACGCAAGTTTGCCTTCTGTTGGCTGCTGGCCCACGATATGTAAATGTTGTCAAGAATTGTGGAAGCGTGAGTGTGGTTAGCCATTTTTACAATATTTCCATATGTGGCTTCAATAACCTTCTGCTTAATGTCAGCTGACCCATACTTGATCATACGTGAAACACAGAAATGGGCATATTTGGAGGTAGACATTTGCACTACTACAGGAATCAAATTCTGAAAAAAATAAAAAAGGTTTTTTTTTTACTACGTTTTAAAGAATTCAACTGAATGAAAATTACCTCAGAAATCTCATGCCTAATCTCAACCGGTGCATACTTTAATAAACATTGTACGACACGGGCGGTGTCATGAGCGAGAACAAGTTTCTGATAATTGTTTTCACCCCTCAGCAACGAATGCAATTCCTTGGCCAAAACTTCCTTGTCCTTGGTACCTTTGCTAAAATTTGATGATACCTAAATGTAAGATTGTTTTGGAGTATAATAACTTTTCGTTTTCTTACCATTTCAATTTCTCGTAAATTTTCTTGCCCTGAACAGTAAGCTCAAATAAATCGTTGCCTTGTTTGCGCTTTATTTTCAAGTTCTTTTTATCCAGCTTGTATTTGTTCCAGTCAGTTTTCTCTGAAGCTGGTTTTGCAGCAAATGGTTTACCGTCCGCTGATGGTTTACCAACAAATGGCGTTTTCTTGTCTCCAGTTTTCTTCTTAATACCACCTTCTAAAAAATCCTCGCATTTTATTAATGTTAAACTTGAAAATTTATATTTAAAATCACATGGAAATACGAATCTTACCACGACCGGGTTTTTTGAACGGCTTCTTTGCAGCACCTTCTACACTTTTCTTGGCACCATCATTTAATTTAACTCTTTTCTGGAATGATCCATCCTTCTCGTCTGAAGAACGTTTTTTAGCCAAAACCATGTTTATTTTATGTATTTTCCGTATGGAAAAATAAATCTGCTAAAAATTATGGCGAACCTAAGTATCGTGTATTGTATTTTTTGTGCCGTTTTTATTTGGTTATGTTTACTTCTGACACTTTTGACAGACCACGTGCTTTTTCGGAGTTATGTATAGTATTCCGAAAAATCGCAGAGAAGAGGGCCGTCCCTATTATAATACTTGAATTTTAATTAATAGTTTATTATGATTTAATTAAGATTAAAATAAAAATTAATGAGTTCTTTTTATTTTAATCTTAATTAAATCATAATAAACTAGAAATATAAATCTAATATATTATATATTATATCAATTATTTGCAAAACAATATAATATTCAAATATAAAATAAAATACAAAATAAATAGGAGAGTAAAGTACGCAGCCTTGTGTCAATTTTCAAAATAATTAGGAACCAGTGAACGCACTACATTTGAATGTATACACGAAACCATTTTTGACGTTTACACCTTGCAAAATTTATTTTTAATTTCCTATATATACATATGATATAGCATATTGTCTTTCGACTATATTGAAAGTACAATTTGCTTATTTATATTTATTAAATTAAACTTTAAGCTATGTGCACAAAGTAATAATAAATACTATAAAGTTTTAATTAAATATAAATTCTGTAATATAATCTAGAGTACCATTTGCGAATTCGTAACTTCGCTTAGCACTAACTTCAAATGACGTGGAGTTAAATATCGCCCGTATATATTAAATAAATCTAAATAACCTAAAGGAAGCCAGTCACAAGCTTCAATTATTGTTTAAGACGATTTATATACAATTTCACAAATATGTTTGAAATAACGGATACACAAAGTAAGTTACATTAACCGCTTGTAATAATTTGTATATACAATTTAAACATTGCTTTCAGAGATTGGAGTGGGACTGGCTGGATTCGGTGTGGCGTTCCTGTTCCTGGGAGTGTTACTGTTATTCGACAAGGGTCTCCTCGCCATTGGAAACGTAATAGGATGAGATTTATTTAGTACTTCCAATATAATTTTCAATGTTTTTTAGATTCTGTTTATATGCGGACTAGCTTGTGTCATTGGTCTGGAACGAACATTCCGATTCTTCTTTCAAAAGCATAAAGTTAAGGCCTCACTTGCATTTTTCGGCGGTATTGTAGTCGTTTTAATTGGATTTCCCTTAATTGGAATGATTATTGAAACTTACGGATTCGTATTGCTGTTCAGGTAAATTTAATAAAATAATTCATATTTAGTGTAAATTTATACAAATGTTTTTGTTACAGTGGTTTTTTCCCCGTTGCTGTGAACTTTTTGAGGAGAGTTCCGATTTTAGGGCGGTTTTTAAATATGCCCGGAATTAGTAGCGTAAGTGTACACATATTTTTAAGTATTACATGTTTCGACAACGTTATTTATTGTGGTTTTTATATTTTTTAGGTTATCGATAGGCTTGCTGGCGAATCTAACAGAACAAGGGTATGATAAACGCTTTTCTTTATTTAAGAATTGCTTATATTTTCGTTTAAAAATGTTATAATTGTGAATATACAAACTTTTCTTTAAAAAAAACATTAGTATATTTTCCATAAATATAATATATGTACAGTATAGTATTGTAATGATATTTTTACTTCTATGTATTTTTCTATGGTGTCGGCGTTCAATAACAGTGCACTTGCGATTTGTATAATATTCATTTAAGGTTTTTACGTTTCAGGAATATTGATGGACATGTCCTGTTTGTTCCGTGTGAAACTAAATACAATAAATAAGAAATTCCACATTGCTGATGTACTTGTTAGTTTTATTATATCGAAGATGCCTAGACGTAAGTTATCCAAGTGCGTTTAAGTAATAAGAATTTTGAAGAACCCGTTGCATATATTTCTAATACAACGTTTGCATTTTTACACTATTTCCTAAATCTTGTAGCCTATTTTACTATTTAAGTAAAATATGGAGTATTTAGGTAATTGCCATTGTATAATAAATTAAGAGGCTAAATAAAATAAACTATGTATAAAAATAGAAGTGTAACATTGATTTTTAGTTCAGTCTGATTTACAAAATACAATTAATCAGATAAAAAAATACTGGCCTGATTCTAAAATTGTTGTTGTTGAAAATTTTAAAACCCGTCTTTGATAAAATGATAAATTAAATTTCGTGGCAGATTGTTGTGAAATCATTAAAAAGGAGGAGGGCTGAAGTTACCAGTAGCAGCCTTTTAAGGAGAGGGTTGGGGTGGTCTTAAATGATATAAGGAAGAGAATATATATGACTTATCTGAATAAATGTAGTCCTAAACTAAAGATGGGTACGTATTTTGCTTGTTTTTTTTTGTACTTTTAAGAATCGTATTTTTAGTTTACTTTTAGTATTTTTTTTGATAGCAGGAAAAGAAATATTGCGTCGTTTTATGTAGCTAATGTTGTTGTAATGATTTTTGTAAGTTTATTTGTTGTTGTTGTATTTTTTGGTGTAACGTATTTTTTCATTTATTAAAACAACAATTACAACAACATAATAAGCTATACAAAACTACGCTAATAATATTTGGCTGCTTTTAATACATACAAAAAGAGTACCAAAAATGCGATTCTTTGAAGGGCTATAACTGACCCATCTTTAGTTGGCGATTTTTCTTTAGATTAGTCATCTAGGCTCTTCTATCATTTAAGACTATTCTTTAAGTGGGTGCTACGGTTAACATTTGCCAAAAGGAGGTTACTTCTTTCCAGAATGTCATTTAATTTTTGAGGAAAAAACTAGATGTTTTATCCGAGTTCATGAAACCATCTAGATTGCTCTCCGTGGTTTCCGTTTTTACAGTACAGAGACAGAATGATCCCATTATTAGGAAAAAATGCGTATTGAAGTTTTATTGCAAATCCTGCATAAGTTTTTAACATTGAAAAAATTCAAATGCTTAAATGATCATCATTTAAAAAGGGCGATTTTGAACTATGAAACCCTCCCCCTCAAGAAGGCATTTTTTTAGAAAATAAAATTACGGTTTTTGGCATCGGATGATTTTTTCCTATAAAGTGGTAGTGATATATAGCTGCACCTGCATTAGTTAAAATGTATTTTATCTATGAATTTTCTCAACGGTTTAAAATTCAACTATTTTCCCATAAATACTTATTTTGGACCAGAATAAAAAAGTAGAATGGACAACGGGTTAGGGTCGTTTCATCGAATTATTTTTCACCAACCACGTTGCACCGAATTTTGTTTTTTTCGCACATATTTTTCTCATGGAAATTCCCTGCATTAAAAAAGTAAGTAGTATTACCGTAATACAATATTTCATAACAAACCCGTTATCAGTAACAATCTTTCGCTTAGGCCTCATATTGATTGTCTTTTTGGTATACTTTATAAGATTTTTTCCTTCTTTCTAAATTTCCAGGCACAACAACCCATTAAAATATTAAAAATAATAGAGATTTTTAATGATGTTTTTTTAGAGAAATCTACGATAATAAAACAAAATAAAAATTCATTAATACATGTCTTTATTAAGAAAAAAATACAATATTTTGAAATGAAATTATGGTGAACATTTTTTACGGTTGTTTCGAGCAAAACACTAAAACGGTTTTTCAAAAAATAATAGTAGATATTTATAGTGTGCTTGCCTTAGGCAAACACAAGTTGTCAAACATAAAATTAACAATTAACTATACATGTTCAGCTGGAAAGATTGTATTTAAAAAAAACGGCTTCAAAGATATTGTGAAAAAATTATTCCGATCTGCCTAATCATTTAAAACATTTACGTTAGTTTTGAGATTGTTTTAATACTTCCTTTTGCATTGTCTATCGTTTTTGTTTATTTGCTTAGGTTTTGTTTTTACGCTTAACATTTACAAATATTCATCGACAATGAATATATTAGTTTCACAGAATTATTTTATTGGTAGTTTGAATTTTTTTTTTGAATCGTTTACATCAACTTCTTGAGTTCATCGTACAACACAAGGACGAAGGCGCCACCAGTTCCACGGAGAACGTTGGAGAAGGCTCCCTTGAAGAAGGCACCGGTTCCCTCAGTCTTGCCGATGGTTGCCCAGCAGTGAAGTGTGTTCTTGTAGATAATTTCGGTGGCCTTGCGACCAGACTGCATCATCATGCGACGACGAACTGTGTCGAATGGATATGACACAATACCGGCAACGGTGGTTACGCACTGAGCGATGGCCCATGAGACATACAGTGCGGTTTCCTTGGGGTTGGGGAGCATATCACGGGCGGTATCGTAGAAACCGAAGTAAGCAGCA
>JAAAKO020012481.1:0-17311 GCA_010015015.2 Bolitophila cinerea
TACCGTAAAAATGGTCACTTTGTGATTTTTACCGTAAAAATGGTCACTTTGTGATTTTTACCGTAAAATTGGTCACTGTGATTTTTACCGTAAAAATGGACACTGTGATTTTTACCATAAAAATGGTCACTTTGTGATTTTTTCTGTAAAAATGGTCACTTTGTGATTTTTACCGTAAAAATGGTAACTTTGTGATTTTATCCGTAAAAATGGTCACTTTGTGATTTTTACCGTAAAAATGGTCACTTTGTGATTTTTTTTCGTAAAAATGGTCACTTTGTGCTTTTTCACGTAAAAATGGTCACATTGTGATTTTTAACGTAAAAATGGTCACTTTGTGATTTTTTCCGTAAAAATGGTCACTTTCTGATTTTTACCGTAAGAACTAACTAAATTAATGGTTTTTAGGTTTTTTAGCCTATATATATGCAAAAAGAAAGTAAGCAATCAATCCCTCCCTCAAGATAGGATACGAAAATGTATGTTGTGTTGTCACACGTCAACGCATCCAACTAAAAATATAATTTCTTTTTGTATATCTAATATCGTTATATGCATTTGCACGTTCTTTCAAGTACTTTCAAGTATCTTCTGAAATTATAACTAACAAAAAATATGGCGTCCTCAAGAAAATTTGAAAAGCATTTGCACACTCAACACACTTCAAATTTTAACTTTTCCCATCTGTGTCGCGTGTTTCTACTTTCTGTATACCCACATAAAATAGCATCTTAAACGACATATTGCACATTGCACAATGCACATGGCACATTGTATACACATACTTTCGACGCACAGAGTACCTCCCTCTATAAATACATAAACTTACACTATCGCAAGCGCTCTATTGATCCTCTTAATACTCTCGAATTGATTTCGAGCATGATGCATATAAACTTTGTTGAACAACTTTGCATTGTAAATAATATGTACAAGAACATAAATAGTATATTATGTATTTTATGCATATAATCGCATATATGCTTTATATTATGCTATATAGCTATTTTAGATAATAGAATATAGACCAAGTACTGTATCAAATATCGCCAGACACACACACACACACACACACACACACACACACATAAAAACTGCTGATATTACTGTTATTGAATTCGAAATTATATAGCCGCCCTATAAAAAGAGAAACTTTTAAGTGCAGTTCAATGTGTCTTAGAGCAAAGTTTATAGTTTAGCGCGTGCGGGGGCTGCTGGGCTGCTGGGCTGCTTCTGTGCAATGGCGAAATCTCGTGATTCTTCGTGAAAACTTATGCTCTATAGTGTTTGTGAACTTGTGTATAAAGGAATTTATGTACATATACACACATACACATTGTTTTGTGTGTAAGTATACTTGGAAGTTTTGCACAAGGCTCCATTCCATGTGCATTTTTACTGTAGCAGTTTTTATCACATTTTTTTGTGTTCAGTATATATTAGGGTTGTCCAAATGCGTGTGGATTAAATTTAATTATGACTTTTGATTAAAAAGGAAATTAATTTTTCACAGTAATTTCGTCATAAAACTAAAGTCGCAAACTTTAATAAATAAAAATAAATAACATGGGTTCATTTTATTTTATTTATATATCAAAAATCTTAATTTGTCTATAAATATAAAATAAGGGTACCTTATGCTCAACCTTATTAAAAAAAACATTTTATGAAATACTGTATATTTATTAATTTAAGATAGGTTCAGTTGTTTATAAGTAGAACCCCCGAATGTTTACAAGATATAAAATACCTTAAAAACTGATAAAAACAAAATATATGATATTTGGAAAGTATATAAGGATTTTTATACATTTTTAAATATTTTTAGTACTTTTTTTGATTTTTTTTAAATAATTATATTACAATATTGTTACTCATATGATAATTATTTTTTTAAAGTTATTAAATTTAAAATTTAAAGTTATTAAAATAAAAAAAAAATACATTTTGAACAACCCTAATATATATAATATATGTATTTTGTATATTCAAACGAGAAAGTTTTGACACGTTTTTTTTCTGGGTATCGTTCTTAGAGCTTTTTGTGGGTGGTGCGAATACGCCGGTCGAATGATGATGCATGATCACATTTTTCAATTAATAATGTCTTGAATTTTGTGTAAATTAGTTAATTTCGGTTTTACCGTACGAAAATGCTAGTACACTATATTAAAAAAATGAAATGTGATATTCGTTCAAGAAAACCAGGCACTCGTTTTTTGCCGTATGTTATTTATATGTATACGAGCGAGCATCAGACTTGGTTATTTATGGATACAGAGTCGTTTGTATCGAAGCTTTTTTACTCTAAATAGCATCGAAATTCACCCGTGTATAATGCGCCCCATCAGCAGCTCCGACCGGTTTTCCGCAGCACACGGAAAAGTTTCCCCGAAGACTCGTTGGCACATACAGTCTTTTACACACTAACACACACACAGAGTCGGAGGGCACCCTGCCGCACAACACGAACATTACAGGCTCAACGAACAGCAAAACACAATTTACAAAATATACATAAAAAAGCCTTTTGAATTTATGCTGAATATTTTTAGTAGCTGCGCTCAAAACTCATAAATTATTAGGGCACGCGCGCACACATACATACATGGCTACACTGCGAGCGAGTTTTATATATAAATGTTTGCATTGTATGCATGTGTGTGTGTGTATGTGTTTTTTGTGTATGAATGGCCACAGCCTACATCCCGAGCTCACAATGGAGCCTTTGTCATATTTATCAATATTTATTCGGCAATAAATCAGATTTAGAATTGTATTAAATTAATGGACTATTTGAAACAAGCCTTTTACACATGCGCGCGAAGCGCCTGGCTATACACACACACACAATACAACGAGTAATATAACATTTGTGCTCCGGTCGGACCGGGGCAGTGCACGCGTTCACATGACCGGCACCGTGGCGTGGGCGCGTGCGCACGGATTCCGGTGTCCCGATCAACGGGGACGGCCGGCGGCAAGCGCCATTTCATTTCCGATAAATAATAAAAAAATTACCATAAATTTGAATTAATTTAATTGCGTGTATGTTGCATTTCATTTAAAATGTATTTCCGTGTTGCCGGATATTGTAAATCGGATGTTTACACGCACACATGCATAGAATTCACGGAAACACGAGCGCAGGGCGGCCAATAATTGTAATAAAATACAAAATACCAATAATTAGTCAATGTGGGGTATAGCATTTGGCCAGGCGGTGCTGCTGGAGGTATGGGTAGACATTAAATGAGTATTAATCTGATAATTTGTATATGATTTCATTATATTTTCTGGTATTGTATACATAAAATATACTTGAAAGCTCTGCAAAGCTCGGCAAAGCACTGCAAAGCTTCGCAAGTCAATTCATTCATATAAATAAATTATCTATTGTTTAAATTTCAAACACACACACATACAGAGACACAGACACACAGACACAGGCTCAACTCGATGGTGAGGCCAGAATTGGTATGCAATGTTCTATTATATACAATTTGCATGTATATATAAAATACACTAACTTCAAGGATACCGTACATTATTTCAGGACAATGCGCATAAGTGCCCGTTATTTGAATAATATGCAAATTTAATCACAGTTCATTATACCGTTACATCTCCAAGTATATTTTAATTGGAAGCCGTATATTCGCATATTTTGATATTTATATGTCTATTACGTTTGCATATATTGAAATATATACATGTATATATTGTATACACAACACATGCTTGTATTACTCGTATTGCTCGTATTTATATATACATTTGAATACCGTTGAATTTTCATCAGAATTTTCAGTTGAATTAAGTCGATTTGAATGCGAGAGTGCCTCCTCTTCCTCCTCCTCCTCTTCCTCCTTCTCATTTCTCTGGGCGTTTTAGAGAATTTGTCAAAAGCAACTCAAGTGCGTGTATTTTAATTAAAATCGTTTGTTAATATTTTGCATATATGCGAGTGTCCCGCCTGCCGCCGCGCCGCCTTCCGCCCACAGCCCACCCGTGTCACCCTCCGTTGAGTGCTTAGTGGTATATTCTCAAACAAAAGGAATGTATGGGTGCACGCGGCACGAGACCCTGTGGCATTAGATGCGTTCCATTCAATTTTCATAAAACAAGAATTAAAGATTTGGTTTGTGAATGGAATTATTTATTTGTGTGTCTCTTAGACTTTCGGTTTCAATTCAGATGGCTTTTTGATATAGTAAGCACTGAGAGCTTAGTTAAATGGATTTTAAATAGTCTTTGTTAGATCTTAGGGTACGTACAAACGTTTTGGATATTTGTGTCAACACAAACTAAGCATGTAATCTTGACTGAAATCCTGTACCGGCGACAGTGTTTAAAATCTGGTTGGATCGTGTAATTAGAGTTGTGGATTTTATTATTTTATTTTTTTGATAGAAGGAGGTGAAATAAGTAAAATACACTGTAAAAATCTGCCATTTTTATTTCTCGTATTTGCGTTTTGTTATCATATAGAGAGGAAATCAATTCAAAAGAATCTTATAAAATCATTAACCTTTTTTCTGGAAATAATAATAATGTTGATCGATAGTTTTTTTAAGTCGCTCTTATTTGGGTATTTTATCAATTAGGCGTGTTTAACAAGAGAGATTTGAAAGAGTAATATTTTAAGGTACAATACATAAAAAAACGATTGGACATTAAAAAACGTCGGGAAATAAAGCTAGACTTCCTGGGCCAATACACAACGGATATCCGACACATCGCGGGTACCGACAATGTCGTGGCAGACACACTGTCACGGGTGGAGACAATCTCCACACCCGGAATGATCGACTACGACGAACTCGCGAAGGAGCAAGCCACTGACGAGGAACTTCAGCAGCACCTGAAATCAGATTCCGCACTTCAGATTAAACCATGCCACTTGCCCAACTCCGAGAGAGTGGTGTTCTGCGACGTCGAGTCAGGTATAATAAGACCTTACATAACTAGATCTTTTCGCAGGAGCGCCTTCGTCGCGGTGCATAATCTGGCACACCCAAGATTCGTCTGGCCCAGCATACAGAAGGACTGCAACGAGTGGTCCAAATGCTGCCTTCAGTGCCAGATGAGCGCTTCAACCATCTAAACATCGACATCGTGGGACCTCTCCCAGAATCAAACGCGCACCGTTACTTGCTGACGTGTTTCGACCGGTTCACCAGGTGGCCTGAAGCAATTCCGATGCAAGACATCACGGCGGAAACCACCGCCAAGGCATTGTTCCATCGCATGGTTTGGGATTCCAAGCAGGATTACAACCGACCAAGGACGCGTTGTTATACGAACTGGCAAAGCTCCTGGGAATCAAGCTGCAGCGCACGACACCATATCACCCCTGTGCAATTGGATTGATCGAACGATGGCACCGATCCCTCAAAGCCGCCATAAAGTGCCAAGTGGACGTAAATCCTTCCCATAATCCTTCTCGGACTGTGATGCGCTTTCAAAGAAGACATCAAGGCGACACCAGCGGTGATGGTATACGGGACGACACTCCACTTACCAGGAGATTTTTTTGGAGACTCGCAAAAATCTAATCTGGGTGAATATGTTTCCTCTCTTAAAAATTTTATGAACTTGTTACAGCCGGTTCAAACGTCAGACCACTCAGAGAGGACTCCTTTTGTTCATCAAAGTCTATGAGAGAGAGTCGCACGTTTTTATCCGGACTGATGCAGTACAAAAACCCCTTCAACCTCCATACGACGGACCGTTTCGTGTACTCAAACGAACCGACAAGGTTTTCACGGTACTCGTGAGGGACAAAGAGAAGAACATCTCCATCGATCGCCTAAAACCGGTATTCACCAACGAAGACGATCTAAACAGACCCTCAGCAGACACACGGTCATCGGAAACAACACAGGATCCAACCCTGCCAGAGACGACTCTTTTATTGAAGTTCTAAAGATGTAAAGAAAACCTTCTTTTTTATCACGATTTTTTCCTCTGCAAAACCTTATTTAAGGTATTGGGGGAAGTTAAAAATCGTTTTTTTTTTATTATTATTGGGGGCGTGTGTTTAAGAGGTGAAATTTCAAAAATACTAACTATCGGATGAAACGCCAAATTTTCATTGCCTGCGTTTCCACATTCTTCCATTTTCTGGTAAATCATATTTTAGATTTTGGTTGTCTTTTTTTGTAGTTCTGTGCAAACAAAAGAAAGAAACGAACAATCTATTTCTTCGAAAAAATAATTATAATAGCAGCGAGCATTTTATTGTTTAATTGTAAATATAATAAAATATTTTAAAAAATATATTTTTAAAAATCAAAATAGTATCAAAAAAACAATATAAGCCAAGAAAAAGTATATTTTATTAGCACGGAATGAGACAGACTAAATGCTTGAGCATTGACTTAAAAAAGGAGAAAATTGTCAATCGTTTTATTTTTTTCTTGACATAATCACTACAAAATACGATTCCTTCTGGCAGGTCCGAAGAGATAAAATCCTTGAGCCATTTAAATAAAGAAATATTATTTTATTTATAAATGTTTAAAACGAACGATTTCTTTCTTCGGATTTTCAGAAACATCAGTTTTGTAGTTTGTACAACTATGACCTATGAACTTTTCCGTTAATTTTTTGAGAGTTTCTTCTTTAAATGTCTGTAATTTCTAGAGGAAAGAAAAAAATGCGTTGAAATTGTATTCGTTTGCTAAGCGTTTATTTCCTCTCAATATAAAACCACATTGATCTCTATGAATTGCAAATCCGAAAAAGACTTTCATGATTGTCCACCCCTACTTTAACGGTAAAATCTTCGCTGGAAGGAAGACGTTTCTCTTGTTATTCGTTAAAAAAAGTATTTTTTTATAAATTGTAACGAATTTATATTTTATACTAAAAATGTCGGCCCTTCCAAAATGCCAGGCCTGGGGAAACACCAAGGTTTATAGATGTAAAATAAGTCTAGGTAGCTATCATCGCTAATCCGAGGGAATCCTCAAAAAACGATTCAGTACGTCAATGGAGTGATGATTTAATTAATATATTTTTAAAATTTGGAAAATTGTCCAAAAAGAAAAATTTGGTGAATACGGTGGTTCCACGACAATTCACCGAAAACGACAGTTCACCGAAAATAGTATTAAACAAATATACATTTCCATATTTTTAAAATGCATTTGTCAAAAGGGGGTTATCACTAATTAAGGGTCATTATCCGTTTAAATATAATTTCGATGTTTTTAATACTTTTTATATAAGGTGAAATTTAAATTCTAATATTATTCCTTTTAAAAAAGGAATTAAAAGTCCTAAACGTAAAAAAACATACTAAAACATTTGGCAAAGTCACCCGTTTTCGGTGAACTGTCGTTTTCATTGAATTTTCGTTTTCGGTGAATTGACGTTTTCGGTGAACTGTCATTTTTGGTGAATTGTCGTTATCGGTGAACTGTAATTTTCGGTTAATTGTATTTATCTGTGAATTGTGTTTTCGGTAAACTGTCGTTTTCGGTGAATTGTCGTTTTCAGTAAATTGTGTTTTTGGTGAATTGTTTTTCTGTCAACTGTCGTTTTCAGTGAATTTTATTTTGGTGAATTGTCGTGATACCGAATACAGTAAAAATATAATATCCTTAATTCAGAATATTTTTAAACAGCTAATGAATGGAAACATCACTTTTATTTTAACCATTATGACACGGTTGTAGCGACTGCATCATTTAACTGGCATAAAAGAAAGAGAGAAATATATAGAGAGAGAGATAAAGAGAAATAGAGAGAATACTATAATTCGCAGAATATGACTTGATTTATCATTTTGTTTTATAAAGAAAAGGGTTTTATATAAAAAAAAATCAATTCCCGTAGTCATACAAAATATTACTTTTTTTTCATTAAATTAAATGAATTAGTTTAATGAAAATTGAATACTTCTTTATCAATATTTAAAAATGCATTAACACTTATTTCAAACGTAGTTTAAGGATTTTGAAAATTATGGTAGTTATTAAACTTGTTACTGAAACGCGAGTTTCAAAAACGCCTAGTTATTTTAATGTTTTCCGTCTGCGGAAATAACATCTTTAATGAAATGTCGCGTTCTCGCCGTCCTAAAAATGTCATGGTACTTTTCGTGCCTTTGCATTTTTTATAGAAATCAAGTAAATTCTGTATTATTTAAAACTATATTATTTTTGATGGATAGCCTACGATAAATAATATGAAATGCCACCTATTTTTTTTTGTTTGGTAAGAAAATTATTTTATAGGACTGTTTTTTTACATTTGTTCCATAGCTATCTTAAAATGGCTTTGAACGATTTCCTATTTTTTTTGAATAGCCAACGATAAATAATTAGAAATGCCTACATCAACTTTTTTTGTTTGGTAAGAAAGTTATTTTACAGTATAGAAAGATAGATTTTTGCGATGGCTGGATCCGCGTTTTGCAAACGCAGGCACATTTTACTTCCGAGAACCTTTTTGATCTTTTATCATTGATTCTTATTTGCAGAGATTGAAATAAAGGGTGATCCTAGATATTTCGTTCAGCTGTTGTGAAGAGACGAGCATTGACAGTGGTAGTGATTTAGAATCTTATTTTCCATGCTGTATTTCTTACATAAAGGTGATGAGCTGACGACTCTGCCTGTGTGGAGATAGTTCCTAAAAAAGTGTCCTATTAGAATGTTTGTTAGTTTTTTTAACTTACGGAACTTACTAAATATGCGATCGTTTATGCGATTTTGAATATTTGTTCTCCTGAAGGATTGGGAGATGTCTATGGCAGGTTCTATGAGAGGCTATCTGATCTTTTAAACTTTTATTCTACAGAATCGCAACCACATTTCCTAGGCTCTAAAATTATCTCAACATAATGGCATCGGATGACTATCAAATTATTTTTACTGAATATCCATCAAAAAAAAATAGTTTACCCAAAAAAATAGGTGATGTGAACATTTTAAATTATTATAATCAATGGCTATCCAGTAAAAAAAATGTTGTAGTCAGAAGCAGTTTGGGGATATAACTGCGGAGCATCCATCTTTTGAAATAACTTTCTGTTTAAACAAAAAAACTTGACATAGGCGTTTATTTTATATTATGTCTTGGCAATAAAATTATTTTGCTATTCGCTCGAAACCGGTTGGGGAAAAAAGTAAAAAAATTAACTGTTTTTATTTTCTTGAGACGTGTGTTTTTAATGCCACGACTGGGACAAAATTAATTGCCACACAGCAATCCGCAACATTGCCGTGTGATCGACATTTTTTTCTCAAAAATGTCAAATGCCGCCTCGTAGCTTCAATCAGACGCTCAGATGCGACATTTTTTCGTGACGTCAGAGCGACATTGCAATGCCACAAAATAATGCCCGTCTAAAAGTAGCTTAATGTCCTTGAAAATAGTAATTATTTGTTATTTCACGTTTTTCCCAACAATCATATCTAGACGATATCATTTTAATATGGAAAATATATTACGTGAAAATTTTCCCATTTACAAATTTTGGTTTTCAAATTTAAATCATCGTTTTTATTATATAACTATCTAATGTTTCTCCGATATAAAAAAAATCTAAAGAAAATTCTGTAGACGTTTTTTTGTGGTTATCTATAATTAATCCTAAATATGATAAATATGATGATGAGAAAGGTATAATGTTTTGAATGCTATGGCATGAAGAAGTAAGAACGAGTATGGCAAAATAGATTAGATTTGTTAAGATTTTTTTATTTACCGAGATATAACAAGGGCCAATAAAAGTCTTAGCTTGACAGTTATTCCAAAGGAACCGAACCGGATGACCACATCTAGATACCCCGAACAACAATGCTTCTCGAATCCAACTGGAATATTGTTCTAAAGTAGTAGGAATTAAACACTTTTGTACAATACATACATACCATTTTTGATTCTTATACATAATACATGACATTTTCTTTTGTAATATGGATAGGCAGGTATCAAACATAGGTAAATTGTTAATTATTATATTTTAATTTTTATATAATATCAAAATCGAAGACGGAAGACGGATTTTTTAATTTTTTTTTTAAACGACATTAATTTGTATTTCTTATTTTCTACATTTTCTGCATACTAGGCGTTTGTCAGTTTCATGTTTTATGTTTCATGTTTTATGTACGACCGCCCCTACTATTGAGTCTCTGAAGGAAGCACTTGTCCGATTAGTGAATATATGAGCGGTATTTATAAAAATATTTCAAAAGAGACACCGTGTGGCGCGGCGACACCAAGTTTAAAAAAAATGCGAGGCCTGCAGACAAATAACAACATTTTGGTGAAAATGCCGGGCTTCCAGAATTGCTGCCTCACCATCCATATTCTTTAGATCTGCTCTCCTACGACTTGTTTTTTTATTATATTATATTATATAATACATAATTAATATTTATACAGAGTTGTTATTAACAAGTATATAAATGTGGGTAGTTGATTATGTGTTAGGTGTTTTGTGTAAGCCAATAAGTTTCCTAATTATTAAATTAAAAAATATATATTTTTTTTGCAAAATCTTTTGTTTTATGAGACAAAAGCGCGTAGCCAATTATAATTTAGTTAGAACATACTAAATCAAAACGATGAAATTTACCATTAAAGCTATATTGTTCCATGATTTCTTATATACAGTCCCAAAGTGCATATACAAACAAACAAACACATACATTTACACATTACTCACACAAACACTCACACAAACATACACAACACACACAAGCACACACAAACACACATCACTCAATAAATACTATCCATTGCCCATTCGATATTGTTGTACAAGCACAAACACATACACACGCACTCTATAAGTTACACACTAACTTACAAGACTCGCTTAACACACAAACATCGTGTAATTTAATCTCCAAATACGTAATCTAATGTAATCATATCATATACATATATAGCACATGTTCAATTGTATATATATATTGTATAGGTATTGTCGGGTATTCGATGTACTTAAATCCAATTCGATGTATATATAATTATATAATTACTATCGACACACACACACAAACAACATGTCGTACAAATGATAATAGTATATATATATAATATATATCACTGATATTATACAAAATTATGCGTGTATGCGCATATGTTTATTAAAGCCCCGCTGTTTACATTAAATTACATATATCCACGCAGACACACACACACACACTCACACACACAGACTTAATGTCATAATATTAAATGTTACAACATAACTTAAACGTGCGCGATTCTAAAGATAGAGCATAATTATTAACACGTACACAATATATACAGATTTATGTTTATGAGGGTGTGTGTGTATGTATTGATTGTTTCAAGTAAATCAAGGGTTGGAACACTGCACACATTGAATGCCGGTGTTCCGCTCTATACCGTTATATAGTTTCCTCTTCCGCGTGCGCCTAATTAATTCTCAATTGTGTCGCATTTCCTCGAAATTAAATTACAATGCGACAATTAATTTATTTCTTATTTATCCCTTTGCCTTTTGCGGTACTATATCTAACGGCGCATATAGAGCTTTTCCAATTTTCTCGTTGCCATCCGGCGCGTGCTCTGGCGTCTGCTCTGGCGTGTGTGTGTTTGTACTCCGCCGCGGCACCTCGATGCATTGAATGCATTATTTAGTAGCACATTTTCGTGTCGGTTATTGAATGCACTTTGCTTCGCTTCATCTATTGCATATAAAACGGAGGAGGGGGATAGAAATAACTTTTTTTTTCATCATAACAACAATCGCTTGCTCCGGCTCCCCTCGAACCCCGAAATATAATAAAACAAAAGGCACACAACAATTCGTCGGGTGGTTGAGTAAATGTGAGCCTTTTATACCATAAACCTGGTTCGATTATAATATACATTGGAGCTGGGGGGCGCACTCATCCTCTCCGCGCGCATGGCAATAAAATCAATAGAGCTTTTTGTAACCGGATCACGTATATCAGAATGCGAATGTGTGTGTGTTTGGGAGAGTGTGTGTTTGTATGATTGTGTCTGCATGTGTGCCCCGTGTACACATACCCGCATGGAATGCACTGGAGAACATGTTCGGGATGCTGCTGCTGGTGCTGATGCTGGTGGTGTGCTCTGGTTCTGCGGCACATTTATACGATTTTTCCAGTTCGATAGTTCAGTATTCTAAATAAAATTATAATAAGCTAATAGTTTAGTGATTTCAAGCCCTTACGTGCTACGCATACGCTGCTGGCTGCTAGGCCATCTAAACTATACACTCACACTCATGCGCGGTGTTGCCAAACGGAAATCAATTATATTTACAGTGACTGGGGATGTATAATGTATATACGGGGAACTTTGCACTGAGATTAGGGGCGCCTGATGCGTTTATGTGTGTGTGGCCTCTGTGGATTTACTACCTGTTTACTGTATTATGTGTATTGTGTAAACAGACGAGGCCAAAGGTCGGGAAAACAAATTATTTTGAGTTTGCTTTGGTGCGGCAGTCACTCGTGCGCAACTGATTGATTCAATCGCCGTAGCGGGCATGGACAAAACGCATTCGGTCGACTATTATATACAAAATTTGAACTTTGTAATAAAATCAAATTATTGTACATAGTTTATTTATCCGTAATTTTTTTTTTATTATTGTTATTCGTTTTAAAAATCGGTAAACTGGCATGTATGTAATATTTTAAGATTTAAAAAATATTGCAATTTTATTTATTTACTTGATTTGTTTTACTTTTTTAGTTACATTTTTTTAGGAATTATCACTAAAAACCAGTGCTGTCAAAAAATACGGTTAGCCGGTCTTTTATTATTCGGTTAACCGGACTTTTCAAGATTTAATGACCGGTTAAAAATACCACTCCGGTTAGAAAGACCGGTTTCATTTTAAATAACGGTTGACTAGAAAAATAACTTTCCGATAAAAAAACCGTCCGTTTAAAAAGACCGACTTTTCATTAGAAATAGTATATAAATGAGTTAATTTTTTTTTAATATTTGAATCCGCAAGTTAATTCTAATTGTTTAGGAAAAAGACCAAATTATAGAAAATTACGAGCATAGTATAAAAATATATTTCTGTTATTAATACGAGCCGGTTTAAAAACGGACTAAGAAAAAGACCGTCCATATAAAAAAAGAATTTCATAAACATAAGATTTAAATGAAAATTTATTTTTTTGTTGTTTTTTTTTGGAAAAAGACCGAGCAATAAAAAAGTACGGTTAACAATACAAGTCGGTTTTAAAACGGTCTGAGCAAAAGACGGTCCATTAAATCAAATCATAAGAAATAAGATTTTAATGAACATTATTTTTTTGTTATTTTTTTTGGAAAAAAACCGAGCCATAGAAAAGTACGAGCCAACTAAAAAACACCTTTACAGTTAATAATACAACCCGGTATAAAAAAGATTTTTTTTTTTTTGAAAAACACCGAGCCATAGAAAAGTACGAGCTGATTGAAAAAACTTTTTCGGTTAATAATAAAAGCCTATTTAAAAGCGGTCCGAGAAAAAAAGACCATATATTAAAAAAAAAAAATTATAAGAAGTAAGATTTAAATTAAGATTTCAATTTTTTTGTTTTATTTTGTTGTTTGTATAAAGTCAATAGAGTGATATATTTTATATTTATTCGATTTAAAGAAAATGATTAATTTTCAAGCTTATTTTTCAGACTTTAAAAGTGAATATGACAGTGGATATGTACTTTTTGATAGAAAAAATATGAATAATGAAATTAATTAATATTTTTTAAAATATAAATCACATTCCGTTTAAATGTTTTATTTTACCTATGATTGATGGTGTTTCTGGTAGGTTTTAGCTGTGATGACAGATATCTACACATAACTAGAAAAGCTATATATTGACAAGTATTCTCCAACCCCTGGAAAGGGTTCAAATTTGTTTTAATCAGAATACTTTGAAATCAGAGCGAATGTAAATTTCCACTTAGCTTATAGAAACTATCGACAATTTCAGGACGTTAGAGTATTAGTTAGATGAGATTGGCTACAATGATATTTTTAAAATTTATACCTGATTAACTATATTTAATTGGAGCCGAGAGTTAAATCACTTGGAATAATCATATACACCGTATTATATATTTATAATAATATTTAAATTATTTTGAATATTTCGTAATCAGTATAAAGTATAAAGTGTATTTTATTTTAATATTATATATTGATTGTATTATATACATTTTCAAATAATAATAAATATTTAATAATTGATTGTATTTATGTATTTTATTGACGCGATTTAGAGCTGAGTCACGCATTATAGTCAAAGCTTTAACTTTAGAGCCAGCATCATTTTCATTTTTGTGTTTGCATTCAAAACTCACATGCATAATCTATTATGTGCCTAGTCAAGAGTGCCGGCTATTTTAGCAGTTCCTCGGGGAGGGAACTATTGATAAAGCCAACCGAACAATGGAGGAACTAACTCTTCTGTCTTGTGCGCTGTTGGCCACTTGATCAAACATCTCTCGGCTTATGTTTAATTATTCACTATCATTTACCTCGATTTTGTTTGTAAGCTCTTTTATTAAAACGATAGACGCACTACCCACAGTTCAAAATATCGCATCTGCTGTTGTAAGCAGGCTTATTTGCCCACATTTTTTTGTTTTTATACGAGATGGCAAAAACATGTATATAATATTCTCCACAGCTGTAAAACGGATCTGAATGTACCAGCTGAATGCCTAGAAATGTTAATTAATCGTACTCGTCGTACACAACTTTGCAATCATTCCAAAACTTCATATTTTCGTGATTATTAAATTATTAAAAAGAAAACTTCAAATTAGAGTGAATTAAATAAAAACACTAGAGCAACGCTCCAAAAAAATAAACCTCGGCTCTAAACTACATTTAGGTGGTCGTTTCGACTACATAAGTTAGTGTTATATATTTAATTTATAATAATTTATCAGTGTAACTTGTAGTATAGTCTGAAACATAGTCAATATAATCTAGTAAATTGATTTGACAAGAAAACTATTTTGTATGACAACGCTTGCTTGTTAACATACGGTTTTATAAGATAACAGGTATGTAACATTATATTATATTATATTATATTATATAGCTTACCAATGCTGCGTAATGCCAATCAAAAGATTAGATTGTGTTAGTTGAACACCCTTGGGTAGGCCAGTCGTGCCCGATGAACATAGAATTAGCGCCACCGTGTCACGTGTATTCTGCGGCTGGCATTGGAACTCTGCTTCTGAGGCCGTTCCTTGTGTGCTCCCAAAGAACTGTGAGAATGACAGGAGATCTCGTTTCGAATTGGCGGTGGTCGCATCATCGAAAACAATGACCTTCTCGACGAACGAACACTGCTTGGTAACTTTGACCAATTTATCGCCGAGACTTGGAGACACAAATACGATTTTTGGCTTGGATAGGTTCAGAGCATGGTGTACCTCGCCTGAATGCTCGGAATTTATTTAAATATTTGTATTAATAATGCTTATTTAGTAAAAACGAACCTTCGGAGTAAGTAGTGTTTATCGGGGCAATCGTTGCACCCAGGTAGAAGGTCGCATAGATAACCGAGACGAACTCCAGACGGTTCTCACTGCAGATGCTAATCCGGTCTCCGGTTCGAATGCCCGCCGCAGACAAGCTTTCGGCCAGACGAATACTGTGCACACGCAATTGTTTGGCCGTGAATTGCTTCTGCGTAGATCCGTCAATCTGATAATGGTTGATAAGAAAAAAACTTAAACATAAATAGTACAAAATACATATACCAAAAATATAGTTTTTCTTATCGCATAAGAAGGTGAACGAAAGATTAACTTAAAAAAAGATGGTATTACCAGAAGAACTGCGTCACCATGTTGCTTCAATTTAAGCAGGCAGAATTCGCCCAGAGAGCGGGTTCCTTGGGCATAGTTAACAGGCAATGGTCCACCATAGATGACATTCTCGGCATGATTGCTCATTCTTAATGTAAACTTTGTTATCACTTTTGTAATCACAATGAAAGTAAAAGCTACTTTAACCTTATAAATGCTTAAGATCGTTGGTTATAATTTATTTTAATTAAAATATTTTTTTTTATTGTTATTGTGTATAAGTAGAGCCGAGCCGTTGTGACCGCGTTGTTGTGAATTCTTCTAAATACTGTATAGACTCTAGAGCTTTAGACTGACTATAAATAAATACACTGTGTGTTTTATCTGTCAACGTGTGTGTGTGTGTGTGTGCGTTTGTTATTGTGTGCTATGTCTTATCTATAGCGTGTTGTTATTGCGGTGGTTTACAGGTTCATAAAACACAGAATTTGTTTGCCCTAATAACATTTAGTTATTATTTTGATAACATTTTAAATCTGAATTTTTAATGATGAAATGTGTGGTTAAAAAATAAAATATTTCAATAAGTTTAAAAATATATTATATACATAAAAATATTAAATATATATAGCAAAACACTTTATTTACACTGCAACTTATTTATTTATTTATTATTTGCACAATAACTTTTATGTGACGCCTTCAGCGTCCAGAAAACAACTAATTGTGTCTACTTAACTCAAGAATCAACCTATATACTATGTTTATTATACTATATGCATTAATGCAGCGCGCAGGCTAACAACTACAGGGTGTCCAGAAAGTTAACGTCATTGAAGATAAAAAAAACTATCGATATTTTACTAAGGTAAAGTTTCGATTATCTGGTCAGTCGTGAACTCGTCTATCTGCCCACCAAAATGGATGACGTTGACTTACGGGACACCCTGTATGTTTACAATTTCTCAAAGATAATATATATATATATATATATATATATATATACAAACTTTATTATCGTATGAGTGCATATTCAATTATGGATCATAAAGTACCAGAAATAGAATAGTGTATGTATGATTGTTATATATGCAGTAGCGGCTCTTGATTGTAACCATTATAATGGGTGGGGCAAAAAAATACGTTTCTATGAGATATGAGTTTATATTAAATTGCAATTAAAAGCAATGACTATTTTTTAAGTATGTTTATTGTTTATTAAATCCGATATTTACCAACAAATTATTACATGTAAAAAGGTATGTATAAAATCCGATGTCATTCGATTGGCCGAAATCAGATCGTCCGAATGATACTATTGGCCGAATCACGAATGGCCAAATCGGTTTTTGATTGTTTTTCTTTTAAATTCGGCCAATCGTATCATTCGGTCAGTGACTGTGTGGGAAGATTCAGTGATTTCACAGTGCGTACATCCGGACAACACGATGGATCCCGCAAATTTCGAGTCTCTGATGTACGCACTGTGAAATCACTGAATCTTCCCACAC
>JAAAKO020012502.1:0-17307 GCA_010015015.2 Bolitophila cinerea
AATATATTTATAATTCAGCAAAACAATTTTAAATATAGTCTATCTTAAGAATCGAATAGTTTATTTGAAGACTAGTATCTTCAAGATAGTTTATATTTAGAATTGTTTGACAAATATTTTATCTTGAAAATCAAAGAACTGAGAACCGAAGTTTTGAAAATATAAAAGAGCAAATTCTTTTAAATCCACTAATACTATTGAAATCCGTAACTGTTTTAAAATTTATTTTTTAAATAATAAGAATAACAAATTTTACTTTATCAATAAATATTTTTATAACCAATATATTTTAAAAGTCAACTAAAAATCAATAATATTCATGGTAATTACAACTATGTCTTTTAAAAATTCTAATACAATATATTTTAAATAGATTATTCGATAGATGAACTATTCGTCAGATAAACTATTCGATTCACAAGATAAACTTTCTTGAAGATACTATTTAATTTTCAAGATAATATATTTGTCAAAAAAACAATTATGAAGATAAATTATTCGTCAAATTATGTGTCTGATTAATTGTAACAAAAATTTTTTTAATATTTCGGAGACAATATTTTTTACCGGAACAATTTATTTTAAAAGAAAAAAAATCTGAATAAAAAAATATATTTATTAGGCATGACAAAAAAACTTTATTTTAAAACAAGAGGAATTAAACTGTGACAGGAAAAATATGCCTTGTTATAGTAATTTTTGTTGTGTTCAAAAATGGCGGATCAAAGCTATACATTTATCATAAAAAAATATTTTAACAAATATTTGTAATTATTTTTTTAAATATAATTCAATTTTTTTTAAATATTTTTTATTTTTTCAATATTTGCCATTTTGTTATATTAATTTAAGCTTATAAAATGGAAGCTTGTGTCTGCGGATTCTTACAACAAACCCACATTTTACATAACTTGATAAAAAATTAAAAGAAATCTAAAATATATTCTTTTTGATATATATTCTTTTGTTATATATATATTATTTGTTTAAACAAAATTTTAACCCTAACAGTTTGAACAATTTTTTTGGGAAAATATATTTAATATGGTTGTGATTAGGGCAACCTATTAATTGAATATCGTGAGCCATCCCTTATTCGTTTAATATTTTTTTCATGTCACGATACCCCATCAAAAATAGTTTATTCCAATTGGAATAATGGACATTAATCTAATAAAAACAATGCCATAAACAATGTACAACACATCCACCAACATTGTACTAAACAATTACGCCGTGCTACTTTTATCCAAAACGTCCTTGGCCAATAATTACTTTTTAAAAACTTGAATTACCTTTTAATTCGAATCGATTTATACCACGAATGTATTTTAATTGCACTTTTGAAACAAAAACATTGCTGAACGAAAAGACCCGCCAAAACTCTCGCACATATTTCGAAATGAGAACTCGATTATTATATAGTAGTGCCCATACACCTCGAAAACATCACCCATAGGCATCCACATCCACTTCACATGGCTTGGGCGTCCTTGAGTCATTGAATCAATACTATATACACTCTCTGAGCGAATTCGGCGTGCTGCTTTTACTAATTATCCCGAATGAAAATCAAACTTTATGCAATACAACTGAAAAACAGCCTTCAAACTTTGCCGAAAGGCTAAAACGAGCGAGTGAGAATTTTCCCAACCTTTTTTCTCTGTATATGTGCATTTAATGTAATAATGTATGCGATTGCGATGGCTCGATTTCTGGGGAGGCTTTTAGAATTCAAGCTCTGCTGACATGTCACAATCTTGTGCTAACTGTTCTCACAAAGTTACCACAGCTTTGCTGACAAAAATCTATAAGCGGTGCTGACAAACTTATTTAAGATCTGCTGGCAAACTATAATGACATCTGTGCTGACAAAGTTATAGGCAAAGATGGGCTTCACAAAGGAAAGCCGAATGTGATGAAAATCCTAATTTGGTTGAATAAAAATTATATAGTGAATGAAAAACAATTAAATTTGAACAGTCATTGATTTTTAAAATACAAATATGTCAATAAGATACAAGATACAAAAGACACGCAAGTCCCATTTCTATTTCTATTCATTATCTTACAAAATTACAAAAAAAACATAGTTCATTGTCAGAAAATGTCAACAGATATTATATCAGTCCAAAATACTATGTAAGATGTGCTGGATAAAATAATGTCTGTGCTGAAAAAGTTAGGCAAATTGAGCTTTGACAATAATGCGAAAATAACAGCAGATTTTGGAAAGCTGTTCGAATAGCGAATACAACTATTTAATAAGACCTTAAATTAGACATTACCTATGATCTCCTAACAAATATACGTATGATCTGCTTAAAAAACATGATAAAAATATATAAGAGCTGCTGCCAAAAACATGGATTATTGTCAGCCAACGTCAAATCACGATACCTGTGCTGACAACAGTAATCAAAATGTGCTGACATTGTTAGGCAAATTGTGCTGACAAAAACATGGGGATTATATTCAGCAAAAGTCCACAGATATAATATCATTTGTTAAAAAATGCTATCTGCTGAAGAAAAAAAAAGATAACTGTACTGACAAAGCTTAGCGAGAGATGATGACGAAAATATGACAGACCTTCGGAAAAAATATGGATGGTTGGCTGACAAAGTTCAGCAAGATCTAGGCAAGCTGACAAAGTGCTACAAAATGTGCTGAAAAAATTCATCCAGCCGGGCAGACAACGTTGTGGTAATAAAACGATAAAAGCTTTGCCGAAAAAAATGCCAGCAGTTCCAACATCGGCATGACAGCACTGCTGACAAAAAAAAAACAAAAAAACTTAAGTGTTCCAACAAGACTAAAAAACATAATTTATTTCGCAAAGTTTTCACAATCGAACGCGTCGCGTCACCTTCAAATGCAATCCTCCCTCGGGCGTTAGAATGAAGCACTTCGGACTAAAGACCAATGGTTTCGTGGTATTTCCGGTCAAAGTCCAGCTGAACTCCTGCAGCATCGTAATCAGTCCAAGTTTCGTTTGCATTTTGCCCAAACGCATTCCGATGCAATTGCGCGGTCCCTCGCCGAACGGTACAAACGGCCAGTCAGCGAACGTCTTGCCCGCCAGATTGCCAGCACCAAAACGTTCCGGATCAAATTGCTCCGGATTCCCAAAGTACTTTGCGTCATGGTGCAGTGCGAACGCCGGAATTATGATTCCAGTGCCCTTGCTGATGACCTTCTCGGTTCCGGGTATCTTCCAGTCGAGCGTACATTCGCGCGTGAGAATCGGAACCGGTGGATACAGGCGCAACGTTTCGTCGATGCACATTTCCAGATACTTCATCTCACCGATCGACTCGTAGGTCAATTCACCGTTGTGTCTGGCCAGAACCTCATCGATCTCGCGCTGTGCTCGCTGCATGCACTCCGGATTGCGAGCCAGCTCGTACAGGGCAAACGACATTGTAGTGGAGGATGTCTCAAAGCCGGCTATAAAGAAGACAAACGCCTGGGCCACACACTCTCCAAGGGACAGATGTTTCTTTGATGCATCCTGTGTGATATTCGTCTCCCAATCACCGTCCTGCTGCACTGCACCTGTATTTCGCAATTGCACCAGCAACTGGAAGAAATCCTTACGCGAAACGTTGTTCTTCTCGCGATACTCAAGCGTTTGACTGACCATCGAGAACATAAAATCCTCGACGTTCTGATCGACTGTCTTCAGTTTGGACAGTTTCATCAGACGCGGATAGAAGATGGCCAGAAAGTTGCGTAGACCGGTTTTCATGCTTGGCTCGAATACCTAAACACCCGTCGAATATCAAACGGTTAGTCTGAGAATAACATAATTTAATATTTATTTAAACGCTTACCTGTCGTCCACACCTGCGGAACTCCTCATCGGGATTTGCAATTGTATCGACCTCAATGCCAAATGCCACCGATGCAATTGTGTTCGTTGTGTACTGTGCCAGCAGCTCCCGCACCTCAATCGTTTGGCTGGCGCCGGCCTTGACGTCTACAAAATTCCGCAGAGCTTGACCACAATCAATGATCGTCGGAAGCATTGCCTTCAGCTTGCCCGACGTAAACGTTGGCGAGAGTTTCGTTCGCATGTTCTTCCACTTGTCATCGTTCAACGAAAACAAGTGCCCCGACAACGGATCGTTCACCTCGTCACTGTAGATCCCATGGTTCACGAAATGCTGGAAATCCTTCACCATCACGGTGCGCACAATCTCAGGATCACGGAGCAGCAGTGTGGGCTGTAGCAGTGAGAACACACCGATGAATGGTTCCGTTGTACTGTGATAGAGACGCTGAAACAGCTGTCCCATGCTCTCGGACTGTTTGAACGTTGGACCGAGACATCCGAACGGAAAACTGGGTGTCAGATATTTGATTCCACGGCGCGACCAGTATGAGAATGCATATTTCACGTACACGTACACGGCTCCGAGCAGCAGCGCCAAGGTCGAGAACAAAACGATTGTCACGCTCATTTTATGTACAAAATGTGATGATCACTTGGCTTTCATTCACTTTAAATGCCTGCAGAGGTTATCTAATCACACGGCTACACGTTTCGGTCGTATCGGAAGCACACCTGATAGACTACTGAACATATTTCTTCACTGAAATTGTCTTATAAGCTGCATAATGTTTTGTTTTGTGTGCGCTGCCATTTCTTATGTATTCGAATCTCTATGTACTTAACACCTGTATATATATATATATATATATATATATATAATCTAATATTATCTTAGTTTCTATTTTAGAATGTTGCGTGTGTCAAGATAAAAGCAGAGAGGATTGATTTGAATTTTTCCGAAATCGCATTTCATAATTTCACGAAATGGCGTTTGAATATCTTTGATTTGTTTTGTTTATTTGTTTTTATTTATTTATTATAATTTATAATGTTTATATTTTTAATAAGTCTAATAAAATGGTGCTACATAAAATAGCGGTACATTAAATGGTAATACATTTAAAAACTCTTAACTTATATGAGGCGACGAATTGTATCCATTTCTTGCCTTTGTTACACTAGTTGAACAAGTGTACAATTTTAACCTGTGCTTAAGTTGTCCAACAAATCGTACTTCTTACACTAGAGCAACAAATCCAGTTGTCCAAGCGTTGCGCACACGTTGAGCAACACGAAATTTATAAACGTTGATAAACTCGATGCTTGCCTCTTACACCTAGTTGAGCAAGTTGCGCCAGTTGACATGCGGTTGCTCAACTGCTCCCAACGCAGAATTGAACACGATTGAGAGTCGCGTTGACGACTGTGTTGCTGGGCTTTTACATCTAATCGGTTCAGCAACTCGTTGAGTTGGACAACATATGAAATAATTTTAAATATTTATATACTGTGTGTGCCTTTTAAGTTCAGTATTCTCCCTTAAAGGGCGGGTGGGGATTGACCGACGATTCTTACTCAGGCTCTCATTTCCTTCGAGTAGATTTTCTTGGTTGTTAAATTGTACACAACGCAAGTCAACTCAACAGTAAACTTCTGCACGGACGCAACAAAATTGACGCAAACAGAAAATCAAATTTCAGATACTGTGTTCAATCGTGCCCAACGAGCAACGCGTAAATGTGCATGTCGGCAACTCATAAATCGTGTTCAACGCGTTGAGCAACGATGAGCAACGCGCAACAGGACACAGAGGCACACTATTCTTAGACTTAATTACACGTTGCTCAACGTGCACAACGAAAATGTCCAACGCGACAGTTGAGCACGATTGCACTCGTCTTACATTAAAGTTGTCCAAGAGTTGAGCAACAAATTGAACACTTGTTCAACTATAGTATATGACGGGCATCTTTAAGGTCAATTATTAAAGTTGGTATAGAATAGAAACACAGTTAAGTCTTGGGTTTTGACCAAAAATCTATTTTTTATCTTTTTCTAGGCATAGTGGTGGTGGGGGGGTATCAAAAAGTGTTTTTTCTTGCTGTTTTTAGAACAACTTGGCTCGCAGAAAGGCATAACATAAACATGGCTAAAATGATGGTAATGCTAGATGAAAGCGACCACAAAGAGGAAAACAATATATTGAGGACCGGGGTATTTCCGAGATTATTAATGTGCCACCTGTAACTATTGATTGGATAAGTGTTGAAGAGTATTGTATTATCAATGAAGATGAAGTAATTGTAGGTGAAATCGAATTTGAGAATGACATCGAAGATTTTGCTGGACCAAGCTGTGAAGCAACACCTAAAGCCCCAAACGACAAACGAATTTTCAAGGAATTGAAAGAATTTGGTATACCAAAGTGGATTCGTACTAAGCGAAGACATCTCTTGATGAATCAGCCAGTAGAATCAGAAATAGAAGGAACACGAACAAATAATTGTACCTCTGCTTCTTCAATGAATATGTTTTAAACCTAATTATAGACCAAACCAATTTATATGTCCACAATGTCTGTGTGGTCTGTTTCGAATTTTGAATTGCTCCGATTCATCGGTATTCTAATGTTCACCGAGTTTCATACAGTGCCAAGATGGCATCTACATTGGTCCGTAAAACCTGAATGCAGTGTGAAAATGGTCAAGAGGCGTAATCTCGCAACAGAGTTCGTTACATAAACACTGCAGTATTTGGCAGACAACGGCAACATTGATGTGACCGATGGATTTCCACAAGTTAGGCCTCTTCTGACCATGCTGAATGAGAGGTATTTGCAGTGGGGCATTTTCGCAACGCATATGAACCTCGATTAGCAAATGATTCCATACGTCGGTGGTCATTCATGTACGATGGTCATCCCCGGGTAGCAAATTAGACTCGGCTTCAAATATTGGTTCCAATGTTCTCAAAATGGCTATATGCTTCTCCTGATGCCATATGGAGTCTCTTTTGTGGCCCATAACAACGAAATCTTAGTCTTAGAATTGTTGACACTCTCAAAATCCATTCAATCTTTTTTAATAACTTTTTTTTTGGGTGGAGTCATCCTCCACGATAATCTCTCTCAAATCCCATTTCCATCCCATACGGGAAACGTTTACGAGTTCACACGATTGGTCAGATCTTATGCTGAACTGCTCCAGTCTGGAAGCTAATTTTGTTCGAGCACTCGCAATCACAATACATCCCCGATTGTTTGGAGAAGTTGAAAGCAAGTCTAGCTGATTTCACTAGGCAAATATTCACTTTTGAACAATTTCTTTGCTTTCGAAAACACCATCTATTAAGTCCCCAGTAAGCAACATGTGGTATCCTGACCAGACATTAATAGGGTTGCCAACTCTTCAAATTCGGGCAAAGCTAAATTTGTGTTGGTAGGGATATAGAGAAGGGTGAACAAGAGGAAAGGATTTTAAAGCTTTAAAGGCTTTTTTAAAATAAATTCGCGGGTGTTTAAGGGCTGGTAATTAAAAAAACACGTTTGGTAATAACGGAAACCTCAATACATCCTAAAAAAAGGCTCGGCCTTCTACAGTTTAATTAAGCCAAATTGAGATTAGGGTCATAAAATCAGTGTTTTTTTTTGATTTGATTTCAAGCCTGGAGTCTACGGGCAAAAAAGAGCCCGTTGACAACTCTATTCATAAATTACAAGGCATTGAACAGGCAAACATAGATAGGACCGTTAGTTTTAATTGTCCATAACCGGGTTTGATGAGCCTAGTCTCCAGACTGAAAGTATAATGGACCAATTCAATGGTCCATTTTTTGGACCAGTCTCAATGGAAAGTGTCCATCATCTAACGTACGAGACCCTATAATGACTTCCCGAAAGTAGCTAAAGAACTCTTAACTATTCATTTTTTAAATAGTTTATTAGCTAATCTTGGCTTAGATTCATTGTTTTAAACTCTGCAGGATCACCCAATTCTAAATAATTATGTTTAGTTCCAAATAAATTCCTCATTGCTCATTCAGTCATATTGAGTTGGTTGACGAACTTTTCTTCTGGTCTCGTATTTACAGACAGATAAATCAGCGCGCCAACTGCTTTACGATATTTTTCGTGGTTTTTCATAGCTTCTTCTTCATTCGATATTTTGTAGTATCCTGCATCCATCGGATTATTTGATTATGTTGCCTTGTCTACTCCAAACTCTTTCAGAACTTGGTCAATATAAGCCACTTCCAATGAGAATATCTTCACCATAAATAAATAACTATATCCATGAACCGCACGGCGTGTTTTTAAGGTATAAACATTGATCCCCTTGTCCCCCTTCTGAATCCAATCGTCTCTAGAATTTAATTTATTTTGTCATTCCAAACTTGTGCCACCTGTTTCAACCCTTCAATATTTTTCTTTGATCTGCAAACTTAATTTTTTTTGTGGTGTTAATCGTCGATTAGCCTTCGGTTCGTCTTCCTCTTCACCACAAATTTGATTTTCATCATTTACATCAATCATTGGTTTCTCAATGTTTGGATTTTCTGCTTTTCCTTGCCACTTCAACGAGGGACCTATTTCTGTCCTTTCTGCCAGACCATTTTGCTTGTTCGAGCATGGTGAGTTGAGTCTGGACATCTTCTTTCTGTAGGAAATCCTTTAATTCTTTACATGTATACTCACTATATTGTTCACAAACACTTTTACAATTTGAAAAAGTTCTTCTTTGGCACTGTTCAACTTGTACACATTTGTAGGGTTTCTTTCGATACGTTTTAAGTGTATTTTCTTTAGATTCAGATCGAGAAGACTCAGTGGCCAGGAAAAGGGCTTATATTTATAGTCATAAATCTTACAAATAAACTGTTTCACAATTTCGGACGAAAGTCACAAATGGAAAAAGGGAGGGAGGTTTTTAAAATGGACCCTTTATTAGAACCAAATGTAAACACTTAAGGGGCATAACTAGTGCTGTCAAAAAAAGGTTGAACGATCTTTTTTTTGGTTAACCGGTTTTTTCAAATCAAAAAGACCGGTTCAAACCGTTCAACCAGATTTAAAATCAAATTATCCGGCCGGTTAAAATTAACGAGTCAGTTAAATTAACTGGCCACTTAAATTAACCGGCCGGGTAAAAATTCCGGCCATTTGATTAATTTTGGTTGAGTAGACCGGTTAACCGAGCTAGACCGGGCTGGACTGGTTATCCGGTCTAATTTTGAATGGTTTCCCGGTTAACGATTTTCAAATTTTGACAGCACTAGGCATTACATTTGTGAAAACTTGGCTGCATCAATCATTTGGATATTTTCCGGGAAAATATTTGCTTTGCCTGTTATTTTCAGCATAATTCGGTAGTATATAGGATCATTTCTGCAATTTACAATCTCGTAATAGATAGAATTACTCTGGAAATTGCTTTGACTTTGAATTAGGATAGATAAATTCAAACATAGAAATAATTTCGAAATTTGACATTTAGTTTTACAAAAATGCAATAGGTGGCGTTGAGAACTAATCTTCTGTAAAAGCTGTGATGCTAACCACGCTTACGAAATAATAATTGTTTGTACTTTTTAATGTTATAAAAAATATGCAGTAATAATCTAAAACATAAGATATATAAACACTTTATTCTATTAAATATATTTCCTATCACTTTTTTGATATAGATAATTACACAATGTGACACGCACTAATCTGGACAACGTCCAAGGTTTATAAAAAAGATACAAACAAATAAATAATCTACTCGTATTAGCAAGTCATTACGTTTTTATCTCAGTATATAAGATCACCTAAAATATAGTCACTATATAGTTTAAAATATATTTCCACACATAATGAAAAAGATATGCTTTATATACAAAGATGAATCAGCATAAAAGAGACGTGGAGATAGAGACAGATTATATTTCCATCTTTTGATATTGCCAAAACTGGTTTTGTGTGTTATCTCGTTTGTTTAGCTAGAGAAACCCGAAAGTGGTCGTGTAAATATTGGTTAGTCGTCTGTCGGACCTGCTACAGTGATGCCAGTCTATTTCATAAGATAAGCTTATCTAAACACACTCCGAAAAAGTGCGATCAATCGTTTAGTACCTACACCTAAAATCATGACCTTGATCTTGACGCTTCTGTCGGTCGTGACGCTCGGGCTCACCGTAGTGTTTGTGTACGTGCGATTTGCGTTCTCCTACTGGTCGCGTCGTGGAATCAAATATCTGCCACCCACATTTCCGTTCGGAAATCTTGGTCCAACGTTCATGCAACAGGAACACATCGGACCGCATGGAGCGCGTCTCTATCGCAGCACCACCGAACCGTATGTCGGTATATTTGCAATGATGCAACCCTACCTGCTTCTGCGTGATCCCGAGATCGTACGGGCCGTGCTGGTCAAGGATTTCCAGCATTTTATCAATCGCGGCGTGTACAGTGACGAGGTGAACGATCCGTTGTCTGCGCATCTGTTTGCCATGAATGGCGAGAAGTGGAGGAATATGCGAACGAAACTAACGCCTACGTTTACATCGGGGAAGCTCAAGGCAATGCTGCCCACGATCATTGCGTGTGGAAAACCCCTGCGGAATTTCGTCGAGGCCAACGCAGAGGCTAGCCAGACGATTGAAGTGCGTGAACTACTTGCGCAGTACACAACGAATACAATTGCTTCGGTTGCGTTTGGCATCGAGATCGACAGCATCGGTCATCCAGATGAGGAGTTCCGCAAGTGTGGGCGACAAGTAATACCATCAAACTAAAGCGAAAAATTCCACCTCGACTAAAACTATTTCCATTTGCAGTTTTTCGATACAAGCATACGCAGTGGTATGCGACACTTTCTGACACTCTTCTATCCGCGTCTCATGAAAATGTCTGGACTGCGGTCAGTCGATAAGAACATAGAGGATCTTATGCTTGCGATGGTCAGCCAAACGCTAGAGTATCGCGAGAAGAACAACGTCACGCGTAGGGATTTCTTCCAGTTGCTGGTGCAATTGCGTAACACGGGAAAAGTGCAGAAGGACGGCGAATGGGAGACGGAGATCACACAGGACGCCAGCAAGAAACTAATGTCACTGGGCGAGTGTGCTGCGCAAACGTTTATCTTCTTCATAGCCGGCTTTGAGACTTCCTCCACGGCCATGTCGTTTTGCCTGTACGAACTGGCTCGCAATCCCGAGTGCATGCGACGAGCCCAGCGTGAGATCGATGAGGTGCTGGCGAGACACAACGGCGAATGGTCGTCCGAGTCGATTGGTGAAATGAAGTACTTGGACATGTGCATCGATGAGGCGATGCGAGCGCATCCACCGTTTCCGATTCTGAATCGCAAGTGCACGTCGGACTGGAAAATACCCGGCACTGAGCTGGTGATCAGCAAGGGCACGGGAATTTTGATCTCGTTGTTTGGACTGCATCATGACCCAAAGTACTTTCCGAATCCAGAGCAATTCGATCCGGAACGTTTTAGTGTGGCGAATTTGTCGGGGAAAACGTTCGCAGACTGGCCGTATTTACCTTTTGGTGATGGACCGCGAATTTGCATCGGAATGCGTTTGGGGAAAATGCAAACAAAACTCGGAATGATTACGATGCTTAAAGATTACGACTGGCACTTGACGGGAAACACTTTGAAACCGCTGGTGTTGAGTCCGAGTTGTTTCTTCCCGGCGGCTGATGGGGGAATACATCTGAAGGTCACGAAGCGCGTTCGATCGTAATTTTATAACATCGATCTCAAATTAGAGGTCTATAGGCGACATCTTCTTCTTTTTGAAGAAGTCTATAAAATTGATAATTTATATTCGATTGTTTTACTCCGTTTTTTTGTCGATTGTTTACCGACGCGCCGATCTGAGATAAATAATAAATAAACAATAAATGTTTAAATATTTGATTGTTTTAAAATTAAATTTAAATTCAAAAATTCTATCATATATATTTAGCAAAAGTTAACTAACTATCTAACTGGTTTAATAATTGATTCAGAAAGACGATTGGTTGAGATATATGTCTCAAAGTTCATTTTTTTATGGAGGGTACTCCATTCCTTAGATAATTAAAATCCATATCCATTTTTTTTTGTCCTAAATGAACAGAAAATTCTTCTTTGATACGAGTTATTATTTTTCAATTTAATTTTGCGTTAAGAATCACATGTGTGTGCTAGAAATTAAAATATTTGTTTTGGTGAGACCTTTCAAGTGTGATGTTTCGTTTCTGCTCTAACTTGCAGGATATACAGAGATGGGCTAACAATTTCATTGGAAGATTTAATCAGCAGACAATCTAAAAGTAGTTTAAAAATGGAAAATACATTTAACAACGCGTTAACATGGTCAGGCTTCTCGGATGATAAGCCATTGACTTGGAGATTTAGCGTCAACAAGAATATGAAGCAATTGCTTGAAAATTTCCCAATAAATTATTATAATATTATAATAAATTGTCATCTAATAATAAGTTAGAGTTAACATTGACTTTTTTAATAATATTTCCTGCCCAAAAGTCCGGATTTGATGATCCCGAATATTGTATATTTATTCCACTTTGCAGGGAAAATATATAAAACAAAAAATATATATATATATTAAACAATTTTAAAATACAATACAGACACATTATATAGTCTATTATTTTTTTGAGATTTGAGTTTTGTTTAATCTACAAAACAATCAGAGATAATTATGCTATCTATTGTGTAATAAGCTTATATAGCAAAACGTTATATAGTTGCTTATTTATTGTATTTTTTATCATATTATTTCGCTGGTATCGGAATTACTTGACAAAAACTATTTCAACTACTTTATTGTACACAAAGAAGACTATTTTATCAACAAATACGAGTATAATAACATACACAAAATCCTTTATTAGTCTTTTCTCGTCTTTAGGGACTGCTGCAACAGCCACGCGTATTTTTTAAAAACCTTTTTGAAAATATGATATTTTAAGATTATAAAGACGAGCTAAAATCAGAACTGTGATGGTCTATTCTAATTCCTAATTCAAATATGGAATATACAGATTTTAATAAATCACCTAAACGTCATTTTAAAATAATTTAAGTTTGAATTACCTTTCTCAATTTCAGGACGAGACTTTCGTAAATATAATTAAATCCATTCCAAGATTTTAACTGTTTTAGGCTGGCGTGTCCGAAAGCCATTTTCAGTCAATATTTTCTCTAAAATTAAACAAATATTGATGCAGCGATAAATTAAAAAATATAATCTTACATCAATGTACTGTAAAATTTAGTTATACAAATCATTTGAACAATATCATCAAAAAATCGCTAATTAGTAACATGTCCCCCCCCCCTCCGTCTCTGTTGGGTAACTTTCGTCCACAATTAACTTTCAAACAAATTATTTCCGACTCCTCACTATCACTATCACTTTGCATAGCCAGTGAGTCTTCACGTTGTGGAAATATAGAGAGTATTTTAAACTCACCGAAAGAAACCCTTCAAATGTTGCAGTGTTTTGCGATTTCTATACAAACTCTAATTAATTGCATTGGTTTCGCCAAATTGGAACAGTGCAAAAAAGATTTTTTTTATATTTCTGGTGAATTAGGTTTTTGTTGCTGGTATGTGGCTGAATGTATGTTGATTTTCTATTAAGAAAATATATTGTTGTTTGCAAACAATATCTATTGTTGTTTTTTCTATCTATTAGAAAGTGCAAATTATAGAAGATTTCCACTGGTGTGTCCGGTGTGTTTGGTTTAGCTACTTCATAGCTAGTAGTACCTTGATTCCTGATGATTACGTATGGTCCATCTCTTCTTGGGGCGAATTTGGACGTAAACTGCTTCGAGGCATTACTCAGGCAGTGAGTTGTTACCATTACAAGATCGCCGGGTTCATACTTAGGATCCGGTCGTCGTTTATGATCGCTGTATACTCGATTCCTGTCTTGAGTAGCTTCGGTGGTTTCCTGAGTGCGTTTTAACGTGTCTGCCAGTAGAAGCAGGTGTGGTGAAATCTCTGGTACAAAGTTTTCAGATTGTACTATTGCTCTTAGATCGCGGTTAACATCGTCAAGAGTTCGGAGTTCCCTTCCGAACGTTAGATATGCGGCTGTATAACCTGTGCTTTCACATTTTGCTGTGTTCATTGCAAAGCGAATGAATGGGATTTGGTCTGCCCATTCGTGGTGTTTATTTCCAACCAAGATTGCCAGCTGTGGCTTCATGTCTCGGTTCTTGCGTTCCACAGGATTGGATTCTGGGTGGTATACCGGTGTGAGGACATGGTTGATGTCCAAGACGAAGGTGAGTTTTTGGATCACCGCAGAGATGAATTGGGGACCATGATCGCTAATGATGCGACGTGGTATTCCAAATCTCATGAGGACTTCGTTGAGAAGGGTTTTTGCGCACTGCTCGGCTGTGGCTTCTTTTAGAGGGTATAACTCTATCCATCTAGATGCCAAGTCTTCGATTATGAAGATGTGTCGAAATCCTTCTTTTGTTGCTGGGAGAGGTCCAAAGAGATCAATGGCTATAATCTCAAATCTTTTCCGGCTGGCCGTACTTTGTATTAAACCCGCTGGTTTGAGGTTTGTTGCTTTATATCTTTGGCACATGACGCATTTGGCAACGAAATTTGTGATATCTTTCCGCATGCCAGACCAGAAATAGCGGGAAGTGATACGAGCAAGAGTTTTATGGTATCCGTAGTGACCGGCCGTGCGATCTGTGTGGTAATCTTCCATGACCTGCTGTTGTTCGTCGCTAGGGATGACGAGTTGTGCTCCTTCCGCATCATTTTCGGGTTCTGGAGAATATCTGTAGAGGACTCCATTGTTCAGCAAGTAACCTCGATGTGTCCAACGTTGTAGTAGCTCATCATCGTCTGGGTTGGTGGACTCGAAGATCTCAATTATTGGCTTTATATTGGGATCATTCATTTGGGCTTCGCGTATGTCTGAAGCGGAGCGTCGAGGCAAGTCAAATTGGATGGTGCAGAAACAGAGGTCGGTATCGTGTTTAATACATGCTGGTCTTGATAGTCCATCCGCAATTGTGTTTGTTCTTCCTGGGCTGTAGTCAATTCGTAGGTTGAGGTGTTGAATCTTCAGAGCCCAACGTGCAAGTCGTCCAGATGGTGACTTGAGACTCATCAACCATTTTAATGGCTGGTGATCTGTGATGACGGTCACTTCAGAACTGTCGACGTAGCCTCTAAACTTCTCGAGCGCCCATACAACAGCTAAAGCTTCCCTTTCGATAGTCGAGTAGTTGCGTTCTGCTGGTGTCAGTAATCTACTGGCGTATTCGATTGGGTGTTCTTCGTCTCTTGTGCCTTGAACAAGCACGGCTCCAAGTGCGAATGCGCTGGCGTCTGTTTTGATGATAAATGGTTTGCTCTCATCCATTTGGGCTAACACCGGTGCTGTAGTTAGCAGTGTTTTTAATTTCTGAAAACTCTCCTTGTGTTCATCGGACCATACCCAAGGAATGTTCTTCTTGGTGAGATGACTTAACGGCTGGATGATCGAAGAGAATCCAGGTACAAAACGTCTGTACCAGGAGCAGGTCTGCAGAAAAGAAACCAACTGTTTCATGTTGGTTGGCGCAGGCCGCTGCATGATTGCACTGGTTTTCTCGGGGTCGACCATGATTCCTTCGGGTCTCAGAATATGTCCCAAGTAGCGTACTTGGTCACAGCAAAAATGGCATTTGGAGCGGTGTGCTCTTAATTTAAAGTGAGCCAATCTCAGGAACACTTGTTTGAGGTCGTTTAGATGTTTGATGAAGGACTCCGATGTAATTATGATGTCGTCTAAGTAGGCCAAAACTTGTACTTGGGGCAAACCAATTTTAAACGAATCCATCAACCGCTGGAACGTTGGTGGTGCGTTCCGTAATCCAAATGGCATTCGTCGAAACTGGAACAGTCCGAACGGGGTCACGAATGCTGTTTTCTCTTGGTCTTTATGATGGACAGGTATTTGCCAGTACCCAGACCGTAAATCCAGAGTGCTCATGAATTTGGTGCTATGAGCGTCTTGTAACAGGTCGTCAATACGTGGCAAAGGGTATCGATCTGGCACGGTCACGGCGTTCAACTTGCGGTAGTCAATACAGACCCGTACAGTACCATCTTTCTTGGGTACGAGTACTACAGGTGACGCCCAGGGTGAATCACTTTCCTCAATAATCTCTGCTTCAAACATTTGGTCGAGTTCGGCTCGTAGGACTGCTCGTTTTTCGAGTGATAGTCTGTACGGAGTAGTTGCGATTGGTGCCTGATCTCCGGTGTTGATTCGATGCTCTACATTTGTTGTTGGCGGTCCGGTTTCATTGAAGTTTTCTTGATGTTCCTCAAGCAATTGTTCCAGCGCTATCTTCTGGATATCAGTCAAGCTAGTGGCTTCGTCATCACGTAGAGTGATTTCGAAGTAGTGTAGGCGAATCTGCTCTATTCGTCGAATTGGTGATGGCGTGGCCGGAAGCGGAGAGATGGGCACGATGGATCCAAACGGAGGGCAAATGACGGCGGTTTTAAAAGTTTCTGAACACGGCCTTGGGAGCGATATGATTGTAGTTGATGCTTTCCGTGGGATTTTCGACGAGTGTGGCGTAGTAAACGGATTGATGCGTTTTACTGGAACCAGAGGCTGAATGCTGTCCGATTGCGACTTGGTTACTGCTGACCTACTGGCTTTGCGGGTTGCTGCGGCAGACGTACAGGTTGGATGAGGTGCTGCTTCAGAGACTGGATGGCTTGCTGCGGAGATCTTGCAGGTAGAGCGTGCTGGTTTTCCTGGCCAGGCTTTACGGGATGCTGCGGATGACGTGCAGACTTTTGAGGCTGTACGGTCTGTTGCGGAGGTCTTGCAAACAATTCGTGCTGGTTGATCTGGCCAGGCTTTACGGGATGCTGCGGATGACGTGCAGACTTTTGAGGCTGGTCGGCCTGTTGTGGAGGTCTTGCAGACAGGTTGTGCTGGTTGATCTGGCCAGGCTTCACGGCATGCTGCAGATGACGTGCAGACTTTTGAGGCTGGACGGCCTGTTGCGGAGGTCGCTGACTTGTTATGTGTTTCGTAGGTGTACCATCTTGCGGGTGAGTCGATAAAAGACCAGGCATGTTGTGGAAGGTTCAACAATATTTCTAGTTCCACTATAAAGTCAATGTCAAGGAGGGTCCGATTATCCACGGCGTCTGGGAGGACAATCAATGGTATCTCAAACTTTCTGCTGATTAGTGTTATCTCTGTGGTCACTGACATCACTTCTTGATCGCTTTGGCTACCGTCGGCAAGTGTGATTTTAGCAATCACTGATTTGAAGATTGCACCAGAATCTCTCAGCCTTAAGTACAGCTCTTCGCTGGCTACACTTGCACGAGCTGCGGTGTCTACAATTGCGTCTTCTGGGAGTCCGTTGATGGTTACCCTTAATTCTGGGACATCCATGCCTAATCCGGAATCCA
>JAAAKO020012513.1:0-17302 GCA_010015015.2 Bolitophila cinerea
GATTTTTAAACATAAAAAAATAGTTTTTCTTTAAGTAACTATTTTTATCAACACTTTTTTTTTGATTTTGTATCAGTTCAAAATCAGTTATATTTCATCACATCATTATAAACTAGGGTCGTCCATAATACACAGACAAAAAAAATCTTGTATTATTAAAGATCATTTAGTTTATGTTGTAAAAAATATTATAAGTTTATATAAATGATAATATAGTCCCTAGGTAGGTGCCTAAACATTTGGTCCTCTCACCGTGTATAAAACCAGTGAATTAGTTATTATAAGTCCATATATAAGTTTTTTGGTAAATAATTAATAAAAAATGTGAACAATAACCTACGAAATAAAATAACGAAATTGGAATCCAAATTCTGTGCAGTAGAACAGAATCAACGAGGAGATCCAGAGATATAGAGTCCATTGAAGAATTGCAAAAAGTCAATAATAAATTAATAACAATTGCTCTAAAATTGAATTATTTAAACGGTATTAAATTCACAGTCCCTGTTCAGAGTACCGGGTTCAAGAGTTAGAGTTTATATATACACAGTACAGTGATCATAGAGTGTATTATTACCGTGTTACTTACTTCATACGTCCGACCATCTATTTCATTGTTTGTTATCCGAAGAAATCGGTTTGAGTCCATAAATACTTATAAATAAATGTCCACTGAATAATATATATACACAAGTTTAGTTCCAATAGTTTATTAAAATAATAAGTCGATCATTGTTGTTCAATATGTCTGCGCTTATATTAAAATAGAAAAACAGTTAGATTTAAGTTAACGTATGGAAATGCAATAACAAAATTTCAAAAAAAAGATCCCGCAGATAGAAAAACAAAGGGATATTTAACAGCTCGGAAAGATCTTATGAAAGCTGATTTAAAAAAATAACTGAAAATCACGAAGAAATTTTTGAAATCAACACAGATATAGAACGTGAAAGTAAACCATATTTTAAAATTGACACTTTTGAGAATGTGTGCAAAACTCATAATAAATTATTAGAACGTATTGCTGATTAACTTTTGAATTTGGAATCAGGTCAGAATTAGACAAGCACCAATCAAGGAGATAGCCACAGCAAGGACATTCGCTTGGCTCCAATTGAAATAGATAAATATGATGGATCGTTAGTTCATGATAATTCACATTTTTCCAATACACAATAATTTCATTACTTAAAATTTTCTTAAGGACGGCGCAGCGAGGTTAATAAATTAATTGAGCAGTATCAAATAACTTTGACAAATCTGACAAAGAAATATGAAAATAAAACAATTTTAGTGAACACACACTTACACATTTTATCACTGAATCTCAGAATCTCCTACAGAATTTAGAAATTTACTCGACGTAACATCAGAGTGCATACAAGCTTTAAATGTTTTAAAAATAGACACATCTTTATGGGATCTTATTATTGTGTTTTTATTGGTTCAAAATTTAGATATTAAATCTCACAATCTATGAGAATCATATTTAAAGAATCCAAGAGAACTACCAAAATTGAAAAAAATTGTCGATTTTTTAGAATCACGATTTCTTATTCTAGTGAATTTAGCAAATGCAGACCATTTTAAGACAAATGTAGATACAATTACACAACATTTTAAAGTAAGCCGCTTTAAATTTCGTCGTACATATGTCAGTCAATATGAAAGAAAATGTACAATGTGTTGTGAATGTCATCCAATATTTAGATGTCCAAAATTTGCAGATCTAGAAGTTTCAAAGCTCATAGATTTTGTTAAGAGGAATCAATTAATATGTTTTAGATTTAGATGTTTTAATTAACATAAAACTATGCCAACGTAATTTTATTTGCTCAATTTGTAAGAGACCACATAACAATTTATTGCATTTTTCAAACATTTAAAATAATCTTGCAACTAATTTAAATAGTGAAGAACTTAGAGTTATGCCTAATAATGATAATGAACCCATTTTGCCAAATTCAGTAGGACCGTATTTTGTTAAAAGTTTTGATTTGACCTCTCAAGTATTGCTGTCTACGGTTAGTAAGTAACTGTTAAATCAATAACAGGAAATATATGTGTACTTAGATGTTTAATAGATCAAGGGAGTCAGTCCTCCTTTTTGACAGAAAGAGCCGAACAAATGCTTAACTTACCACCTAAGAAAATTATGACTTAAATATCTGGTCTAGGTGAAGGTCAAGCTGGAACTTCAAAAAGTTCAATGAGAATTGAAATAATCATATTAACCCAGTATTAAGTTTTGTAAGCAGAACAGATATAGATGATACTTTGAATTCTTACTCTTGAAGAGACCGAATGTGAGGAATCTTTTGATAATTTACATTTTAGAAACAGCAATGGTAGATTTGTTGTTAAACTTTCATTCAAAAAAATATAAAACTACTAGAAAATTCAAGAGGTCTAGCCATAAGTAGATTTTTAAACATTGAAAGGCCTCTCGACAAAAATCCAAAACTGAGAGGACAGTACAACGCTTTTATGAAGGAATATCAGGATTTAGAGCATATGGAACAAATAACAGAGTCATCAAAACCAGATGAAATGGAATCAAGTTCAACAACTAAAATGAGAGTAGTTTTTGATTCATCAGCAAAAACATCATCGGGCATTTGTTTAAATGAACAATTACTCAAGTACAAATTATCCACTAGCATATGAAGTAGTACTAAATAGTTTTTATATTGTTTATATTGACGGTGTAATGTGTGGAGCGGATTCAATATTAGAAATACAAGCTATATACAAAAACAACTAATAGCTATGTTATATTTAAATGGATTTGAACTCCAAAAATGGATTTCCAATGAACCAAAAATATTAGAATTGGTCCCAGAAGATAATAGAGTAACAAATATTTTTTGTTTATGTTGTAATAAAATCTATAACATTATTATCTACAATAATTATTCATGTTTCATTTTTATGTTTAATGTTTTTTTTTTATTTTAGGAAAGATTCAATAAAGTATTTTTATTTTTTATTAAAAAGTAATATTTGGAAATCGATCCACACTAGTTTTGTAAAGTTAATTTAAAAAACAAAAAATTACCTGTAATTATAGTCATTGGTATAAAATAAATACATTTATGCATACTAGTAGTTGTTCGTGCATCCATGGAACATCGAAACGTTTCAAATAAAGTTAATCAATTTGCAAAAACGGAATGCACGGTTCACCCAACTCAATCCAGTTCGCATTACCTCCACACTATCTACACATAATACATAAAACAATTGTTTGCCTTGCTTTCAATGTACAGTGTACAGCAACATCACGAACGGCAACAGAAATACAACATAAAAACGTTAATTAATAATTACACACAATGTTGTGCCACCTCATTCTACCAAAATTAGTGGTGCAGCTGAAATTGGTGGATGATGCACCTCCTCTTACTCCATCCTCCTCTCCCCTTACCTCTATATACTCAATTCATTTAATTCGGCGACAGACAATTTATATTGGATCAATAAATTATATCTGAACTAGTGCATCGAATGCCAGCTCTAGTTTATCCCATTGTAACGTAACTCGATCGCCACATTCATTGCCTACCTACCTCTGTGTGTGTGTGAGTGTGTGGGAACTGCTGCGTGCTTGCTAGGAATTTACATGAACTGCTCAATAATTAAATCCGATTTTCGTTCACAAATAACCGATTTTTTGCATTCTTTCGCAGCAATCACAGGCGTACAAGGCGAATCAATATAATCCAGCTACCCTGCACAAGGAACTTTTAGCAATGCAGGCAGCTGCTACAGCCGCAGCGGTTGCTGCTGGTGGACACGGTGGCGGAGGTGGCAGTTCTTCTTCCTCGCGAAAATCCAGTCACAAGCAACACCAGCAGCAGCAGCAGCAGCAGCAACAGCAGCAGCAACAACAGCAGCAGCAGCAGCAGCACCACCACTCGCAGCACAACTCAATGCAAAACCACTCGATGTCATCATTGGGAGCCAGTCATCACAGTTCAAAGGAATCTCACAAAAGCTCCAATTCGCTTTCAAGTAGTTTAGGTAATAAAATATACATATTACAAAAAAACAATAATAACATCATTTATGTATTTATTTCAAAAAAAGGTTCTTCGTCCAATGCCTCCATGACCATGAACGCACTAAACTCTCTGTCGCAGTTTGGAAATCTGAGCGCACTCAGTTCACAACAAGGCATGCAGGCAGCTATGCAAGCCCTTGCGGCCAGCACTGCGGCAGCTGCTGCTAGCAGTGGTATTCGTGGAGGTGGTGGTAGTGGAGACTCATCTAAGGCCAAAGACTATATTCCGTCTGGCATTCTGAGGTATGTTATATGTTTATGATTTAGTAAATTCTATGCAATTAGACATACAATATAAACTTAAGTAGTTTTTGAAATTCAATATTTCTTATGAAAACGTTGTTTTACTTTCATCCCAGCGCTGCTCTGGAAGGAAAGTAAGTAGACGATTTTGTGTAACTGTGTTTGTTGTTTGCACTTTTAGAAGATACGATTATTTTCGATTATATAACAATAAATGTTTTCCGTATTTATAGTGACCCGTCTTCATTGCTCGGTGTTCGATTACCACCAGACACTGAGATCATTAAGTACACCTCATCGATTGTCGGGCCAAAGATTCCGGGCACTACAAATCGCGGTCGCAAGAAGACTATATCGCTCGATCCGAATCCACTGTTGGCTGGCATTCCAGGTCTAATGGCCGGTGCTGGTGTCAGTCCAGCCAAACGGGCACGTCTTGAGGCTGAATTTGGTCTTGCTGCAGCTGCAGTTGCTGCACAATCAGCGCACCAGAGTGATCGTGTCGAAGTCATCAAATTACCTCCAACAATCAACTCGAATGGTGCTTACAATCTGTCCAAGTCTGGCGGTGGTAGCTCATTGCACAAAGACTTAGGCCTGGACTCTTCCAACGATTGGATGACTGGCCTGAATTTGAGCGGCAAACTGTCCAGCAAAGTTTCGACTACATCTAGTACGGACGACGGTGATGCACCGCTGAATTTGTGTATGAAGTCAGACACTAAGGACAATGGCGGTGCAGGTAATAGTAGTGGCGGAATTGATTTGACTGGCAGTGTAAGTGGAGAAGGTGCCAGCAGTAATAGTTTGCAGAGTTTGAGCTGTATTACAGCGGCGCTGGGATCGGGTAGCGGCAATGACAGGATGTGTGAGTCTATTGTGCCCCACACAGGGTATGAGGTATCATATGGTAAGAAGTTTACTAATACACGTGATGTGGGTGTTTTTCTTATATTTTTAGTGCATTACAAAGAAGGTCGTCCGAGGAATCTTGGACGAGGCGTATCAAAGCCGAAAAAGAATACAGTTGCTTCGCTGTTGGCGCAAAGTCGTGCTGTTGGAATGAAACCAATGCTATCCACACAGCAATTGCTCAGTCAGGGTGCTGATTTGGATAAGATTCGTCAGGCTATTGCTGAGGCAAATCTAGCTATGGATGTATCCACTGATTCGGAGAGTTTGGCTGATGCAAGCGGTATGTCTGACTCAGAGGGTGATGAACCACAGGTGAATTTAAATGAGTTGCGAGCGCCTCTGGACAAAGGTTGGAAGCGTGAAACAATCATTCGTGGTTTGACCAAAAGCGGTCAGATTCGCGGTGACGTATGCTACTATGCACCGGGCAGCCAAACTAAACTAAAGCACATTGGGCAAATTCAAGCGGTATTTTTCAATTTCGTTATGTTTCTTATTTTATTTATAATAAATTTATGTTAACTGTAGATATTGGAGCAACAATCATCACAGTTTAGCTGTGATAACTTTAGTTTCTCGGCCCGAGCGATTATCGGATACTTTTTGCAGCCTGCTCCACCACCGTATGCAACAGACGGCGAGTACATTCGAATGACAGACGTAGACGTTGCCAAACGCCTCGAAGAATTGAAAATTTTCACGAAGCAATCACTGAACGTAGAACAACGAATCGAGATTGCACGCCAGCAACAAGCTTTACGCGACGCCAAAAAAATGGCTAAGGACGATATGGTGCGCACAAAGGAGAAGGTAGGCCTTGAAAGAAAACAAGGTCACATAGTTTTATGATCAAATTATAATTATTGTTTTGTTTTGTTTTATATATATAGCCATCTTATCCAAAACAGAGGCAGTCACGTGAGTCCGAGAAGGCAGAACGTGCTGAGGCATTACGTAAGGAGCGCGAGCAGCGTGCCCAAGAGGCACTTGAAGTAAGTGCATATACATATAATTCTGGTTATATCTCTTTGAATGCTGTTTGTTTAATCTATATATAAGCACTTCAAACGTGACCATTTTTCATTGCTAATAAGATCGATTAAAAAGAAGAAGAAAAACACACCAATTCAATCTTTCTCAAATCCGAAGCTAGCCTTGAGTATTAATTGTTTTTAATGTCGCATGTTTAGGCTCGTCGGAAACGGCAGGAAGAAATCGAGAGGCTGAAACAAGAAGAAATTCAACGAAAACAAAAGGTAATCATGTTTTTATTTGGTAAAGTCAATTATACATACGTTTAACTTTACCACACTCTTGCATTCACTTGACCTAATATACATTAGACACAAACACACAAGACGAAAATTATGAGTTTTTATTTTTGTTATTTACTGATTGTCAATCTTGAATTTTGGCTTTTTCAGGAGAGAGAAAAAAAGAGACAGGAGACCCTTTTGATTAAAGAGCAGGTAATATAGACATTAAATGCAATCTTATTTTTGTCATAAAAGTGCGTGGGTTTTGATTTTGTGTTGAATTCGTTTTGTTGTTTAGTTTAAGACTTTGTAGAGCGAAACTATCTTCACCATTTATTATGTGTTACTTTTACCTTTTATGTTTAATGTTTTTTGTAACTTCGCGAGTTGAAAAATGTTTAAATTACGACAATCTATATAAAGACAGCAACTTTACCACACAAATACACTCATCTCTCATTTAATAATGTTTACATATTATTTTCCCGTTACTTTTTACTAAATTTTTAATGCGTGCACAGATGTACATTCAGGAGCTGAACAAGCAAAAGGAGATGCTGTACACCGTCGAATTGGTATGCAAACGAAGAATCATGAGAAATTCATTCTGTATTCTAGACTATATTAATTGCTTTTCATTACTTCCTTTAATCCTTTACTACAGCCCATTTAATAAATAATCATTCACATATACAAAAAAAAAACGAATAACACATAATTTACTGGTACATTAACCATGTCAATATATTTTTGAGTGTGTTTGCATGATACATTTTCCTTTTTTTGTATTCATATATCAATTTTGATCTTTTTGTTTGCATGTTCATTTACATTGATTTTATTTGAAGTTTAATCTTTGAATTTGAGGGTTTGTTTTTGTCAATTATTTTTTCTGTGTTTTGTTAAAAAAAGTAATTGTATTTTTACATTAACACACATTTTCAAATGAAAGCATTTATTTGAACCTAATATTTGTATCACAGGAACGCGAACGTCGACGTCAGCACATGACTTTGATTCGTCAACTAGAGAATAGACGAAAATACGAGGAGCGCGAGAAGAAGCGTCATCAGGTACGTTTAAGAAAAACAACAACGACAAAAGTATAACTTACTATTAACTTATTTTATCGTTGTATATAGCTCGTTCTTGACAAGTTAATTGTGCGCGAGCGCAAAATAGTCAACAAAAAACGCGATGCAGAGGTTTTGTCCGAATTGCGTCGTCCACAGGAAGACTCAGAAATGACGAACCAGAGAGAGTTGCCTGCTTTGGAACGTTTGCCAGGTCTGCAACTCTCTGGCAATGGTCTGTCTGATCTGCTGATGGTATTCGAATTCCTGCATAACTTTGGTGAAACTCTTGGATTTGGTAAGTTTTTTTTTCACTTTATTTTTTTTTATAATCTATTAATAAAGATGCAATGGCAGATATGGAATCATTACCGACATTACAAAGTATGCACCAAGCTCTGAGTTGCTCAGACGGTTCAGCAATTGAGGCAGAAGAAGAGCTGCTTTCAGTGATGACACATTTACTGGTTTGCGCCATCGAGGATCCAGGCATTCCAAATCCGGTTCGTCATACTACGCTGCTTGGCCAAACATTGCGAACCGCTGACATTACAAATGCCAATATATCTGAGGTTCTTCGCATTTACTTGTACGCTGTAGCCACCGGTGAGGTTCGTCAGATGACCGGCGTTACTTTAGACCGTGAACGAGACAGACGCGTACCTGACCACCATTCCACCGAAGCAGACCAGGCATTGCTGAATAGTTCTAGCAGCAAGAATCATCTTTACTTTGAGCACTTGCACGATAATACTACTTGGAAGCTATCGGACTCTTTAAAAGAGCGTCCGTACGTATCACTGAACCCCACATTAAAAGCACAGATTCTAGCACATCTGTGTAACGATCTACTGCTCAATAAAGCTGTGATCAAACAAATCGACGGCAGTCTTGAGTCCATGACTCAGTATCGACGTGAGAAATACTTGCTGGATAACAAGATTCGCAAGTACAAACATTTGCACACCCGAAAGATCCGTATGGAACAATTTGAGAAGCAACAGCTTATGATTAAACAGCAGGAATTGATGCCACCGCGCGAAGGAGAATTCTTGGAGCCATCTCGTCAGACAATCGGAGCTAGTGCTGGAGCTACTAGTACTGATGCACTGCCAATGAATGAGAACAACAACGAGTCACCGGAAAAACCAGCAGATGGTCAACCATCTTTCGTGAAGACCGTCTCCAACATGACGAATGCATCAAGCATCGATAATCTCACCGACTGCTCGGAATTAGCCAATAATAAGGAGGATTCATTGCACAGCACAGATACTGCAATGGGGAAAAACTGTGAAGACAGCCCTGTGAAACAGCCACAGGCTCAAGCGCATGATGATAATGTCTTGGAAAAGGTAACGCCAAATAAGGCCTCCAGTATGGAGGCTGATTTTGCGACAATGAATAACGATATTTCGAGGTCACTGAACAACGGTTCCAGTACACCTGATATGAATAGTCTGATGAACAAGAAAATAATCGGTCGGGACGTATTGCACGATACAGTGGTCACAATTGATGTTACAATGGACGACGAAACTAGTGACATGGAAAGCGAGGGCACCACATTGGAGGAGGATGAGGATAATCGCATGACCGCTGATGAGGTGCTAAAGAAACTAGAGAAGATTCTCAAAACAAGCTTCCAAAATAAAATGATGCTAGAGCAAAGTTGCAATCAGTTACGTGCCACATGTCATGGACAAGATCGTTTCTGGCGCCGGTACTGGCATCTTCCAAAGGCTGGCGGAATTTATGTCGAAGGATTAGAATCAGCACAACCGGATATAATGGCCTATCAGGCTTTAGATGATGAAAAGGTTAAAAAAGAAACAACGGCAGTAGAGGAAGCCGAAGAGAAATGCAACGATTTAAAAAGACTAGCTCGCAAACGAAAAATATCAGCGGATGAGATAGAGACAATAGATTCCGACGATGATGATGAAGTGGATCGTCCACCTAATAATGAAGCCAGCTGGCAAGATGCACAGGAGATAATGGACGATCCGGTAACGGATGAAAAACCTGAACAGCCTGATCAGACTGAACCGCCTGAAATACTTCAGCAGACTGAAACAGAGAAACCCGTTGAGATAAAAGAAGATAAACCTGCTGACGACGGTATGATGGACATCGAAGACTCTATTCCAACCGCCATTCTAGTACAGAAAGCCAATCAAAACAAGGAGAATGTTGTTGAGGTGAACAACCAGATCGGAGGAGTCAACGTGGATGCCCCGCATACGGTTTGCAACGTAGACGATAGAGCTGTTAAAGTACCCGCAGAACCAATAGACGATCCAGATGTTGTTGTTGTGGAGCCCGAGCGTAACATTGATTCGCCTTGCACGATTTCTGAGGATTCACGAGATGCTCCTCAAGTTCCACAAGCTGTGCAGACAATCGAATGTGATATAAAACCAAAGCTAGAGAATGGCGATAATGATGTTCTGGAAGTCAATGTTAAATTAGAATCGAAAGATGCAAATGCGGTAGTAGTCAAGGAAGAGATGCATATTATTGAAATAAAAGAAGAGGACTCTGATACCAAACCCGTTGTAGCCGCAGTATTTGACAAGTGGTTTTCGATAGCTAACAGAGAGTTACAATTATTCTCACTAGAGACAGACATACCAGAGGCATCGCAGGCATCATATTCAAATTTAACCTGCGAGTACGCTATGCAATGCCAAGGCAATCGCTGGGACATTGGGAACAATGCACATTACTTCAATCAGCCTATTGAAGCTCATAACGCTCATCTTACCTTTAAGCGTGTCTCATGCCTAACTATATCTGGTCTCGATGAGAATATGATGAACAAAGCACTGGGTCTACCTTACGATGCTCCCGAAGATGTTCCATCTGACAGTGAAGATATAGATGATTGTAAATCAGTTATGATTAAGCAAGAGGTGAAGCTCGAGGACGGTCAACTGCCAACGCAACCATTCCATTTACCTGCATTTGTAAATATGTCACTGGGAAATATCAGTGCGTACATTCAGTGTGACAATCCAGCACCGCTACAGATGACACCCGATGAACATAGACTTATGGAAGAGGTCCGACGGAATGGATTGCCTAGACGCCTGGAACGTAATCTTGTACCAAAGGATTTGCGCTATGGCTGGTGGAAGATTGACGATGCAGATAAACTGACCGATATCATTCAGTGTCTACATATGCGTGGTGTGCGAGAACGTGAACTACGACAGAATCTCTTGAACTCTCTTGGAGATATGGACTTGTGTACACATTCATTGTTAGCGCATGGACAAGTAGAGCAACCAGGTTGTGGTTACATTGAGCCAGAGCCGATGAACGCTTGGAACCCGGAGGTTGCGCGACGTGTTGAGGTCACGCTTCTTGATCAGGTTGAGACGCTAGAAGACAAAATCGCCAGCGCGTCAATGCAAATCAAAGGTTGGTCGGCACCATCAAAGGAAGGTGAACCGGACAACGGTTTAGACCTATGTAATGGTATCGGAATGATCCGCGATCGTATTCTAGGACTTGAGGCAGCTATTGAAAGACGATACCTTAAACCTCCTCTTGGCACAAGGTAGTAGTACAGTTTTTAATATAATATACTTTTATCATTGTTATTGAACGGTCGTTAGTAATTAATTTTGTTGTTGTTGTTTTTAGTACTGCTGATGCTCACTTAGCAGCAATTGCTACGCAAACACAGACCCAGAGTCAACCAGCTCAACCAGCGAGTGGTGCTACAGATGGCACACAGGTCAATGATCCGGACTTGAGTAATGAAGATATGGACGAATATGAACCAGAGGTCACGCCGAAAGGTAGTAAGGGTAATGAAAGGAATACTTTAAACTACGTGATTTTTTTATTAAATACTAATCATAAATTGAATGTATAGCTTTGCTGTCATGGCGTGAGGCCGTATCTCGGTCTCACACGTCCGCCCAACTAGCGATGGCTCTGTACGTGCTTGAGTCATGTGTTGCATGGGATAAAAGCATCATGAAAGCTGTAAGTAGCCGTCTATCTATCTCATATAAGACGCGGTGCACCAACCCCTTGTCTTTGCTTTTCAATTTCTCAATTCACATATTTATTAACCCTCTATCCTCTATTTCTATCACTGTCTATTATTTTGTTTTTACTTTGGTTTAAATTATTTGTTTTGTTTCAATGCCGGCGGTGGTTTGTGTGTGTGTACTGTTTCGGCGGATCTTCCGACTAACACCCGTTTTTTTTCTTTCATTTTCCTACTTGTGATTGGTGTTCGCAGCCCACTGAAAATGGGTCTAACACACAACGTTACTTACAGAATTGCCAATTTTGCTCGTCCGGCGAAAACGAAGACAAGCTGCTACTTTGCGACGGCTGTGACAAGGGCTACCACACGTACTGCTTCAAGCCAAAAATGGTTAACATCCCGGAGGGAGACTGGTGAGTATTTAAGACTAGCAAAGGGTGTAGAGACTGGTCTCTCGTTATATATTCATATCAATGTTAAATGTATATATATAGGTATTGCTATGAGTGCGTTAACAAAGCTACCGGTGATCGAAAGTGCATCGTTTGTGGTGGACATAGACAGGCACCTGTTGGCAAAATGATTAATTGTGAGCTTTGCCCGAGAGCATATCACCACGATTGTTATATTCCTCCTATGATTAAAGTAAGTTTTTCTTAGACTTTTATTTCGGACATGTCTGATTTTCGGTTTTCAGGTGCCACGTGGCAAATGGTATTGTCATGGTTGCGTTTCTAAGGCCCCGCCGCCAAAAAAGCGCGGACCCAAAAAAACACCTCAAGCCAAAGAACATAAAAGCAATAACACATCGGTGGCATCACTAAATTCGTCCGCTATGAATGTGTCTTCTGCACAAGACGACCAATTACCCGCTAGGTAAATATATTGCACTTTTTCAATTCTTTTTCTTTTCTTTTCTTTTTTCAAAATTTTATTTCGATTTTTGTTAACATTTTTAATTTTAGTTAACCCAATATCAACTGTTTTTGTAGCCCTGCTCTTTCAATTGCATCTACATCGCTGTTGGAAGACCCACCAACAATGCTCTCCTCCTTTCCCGAACAACTGAAATCACCTTCTGTGATTCCGTTGGCATTATCTGTTCCCATACAACTCCCAAACCAAGTTCCAGCAGTTATTCCTGTAGAGCCTGTAGCCCAACCTGTCGAACAATTACCTGCATCGCAAATCGAAGATGATTCAACAATTGCAGCCGATTCACCGATAGTGTTCTTGGCCGTTGAAGACCCAGCCGTACCCGCAGTATTTCCATTGCCACAAATTGTTTTACCACAACCACTACAATCTACACTTCCAATTCTTCCTGAATTTCCAAATCTTGAGGACGTTGCAATCGGAACGTCAGATTTCAATAACGAAGAGCAAGCAAAGCTCACTCAGCGCGATGAATTTAGAGAAAAGCTAAAACAAGAGAAAAAAGAACGTCACGCCACTAAGAAACTTATAAAGGAATTGGCAGCATGCAAGACAATGCTTGAGGCAATGGAGGTGAGGATTTTTCTATTGTTACTTCGTATATAGAAAAGTGACCATCAATCTATTTTATTGCTTCTAGCTACACGAGGACTCGTGGCCATTCCTGTTGCCTGTCAACACAAAGCAATTTCCCACCTATAAGAAGATCATAAAATCTCCGATGGACCTGTCCACTATAAAAAAGCGCATAGTGGATTTGATGTAAGTTTTTTTTGTTTAAGTAAAAAAAACAATTTATCTAATATCTTTTTTTCTCAGATATAAATCACGTGATGACTTTATCACTGACGTTCGGTTGATTTTCAACAATTGTGAGATTTTCAACGAGGACGATTCCCCTGTTGGCAAAGCCGGACATGGCATGCGCAAGTTCTTTGAGGTTAGGTGGGCTGAGCTTACTGACAAACACTCATGATACCATTTGATGCATCTGAATTGCACCAGTGAGTAAACATCGTCAACGTCCACAAAGAGCTGGTTCAAAACTCCATCGCACCCGCCTCAATGAGGCAATACAATAAAAATAATAATATAAATTATATAAAAATATACCAATCCTATAATAACAATATTTACGCGCAAATCGTATTTAAATGGATGCGCACACGTTTGTGCGCACAAGTTTTGTTATCACCTTGATTTCTTTTTATAGTCATTCCGAATTTATTGCGAATTTGAATATTAGACCGGGCGCATCCAACTTTGCCTCAATTTTTACTTATTTGAATGTTTGTGTGTTCTTTTTGTGTACATATTTTAACAAAACATGAACAACGATGCGCCAGACAACCTAATGTTTTTAAATATTTCATAAGATGTGTATTTTAAATAGCAACCGCATAGTTGTTTATAATTGCGAAAAGGAGTCAAATAGATTGTACATAGAAAAGAATAGGGTTTTGTGTTAATTTTCAAATATACATAATAAGTTGAATATTGAGACACTGACCCACACAAATACACCGCCGTTATGAGAGTATTATTATTGTAGTATAGTGATACAAATTAGCATTAGAATAAATATAAATGTTTCTATACATATATATATATATATATATATAAATAAAATACCATTTATATAGTTAGGATTTTTGTGTGTAACTTCGTACGTTTTTTAGTATTTTTACGTTGCCAATAAACTCACTCACATATACAAATAACACTTAAATGCGATAATTAAAACTTAAATTAGACGAAACAAAACAAAATATCGAAACTAATGCCACAATATCTATATGTGCTGTTAAATTAGGTACCATTAGTAAGTATGTCATTAGGGCTGTCGATTTAGAAGACACCCTAACTAATTTAATTTTTATTTTTTAAATAACGTAACTGTGACATTTGGTGTGTTTATAAAAATATGTAAGATGTAGATAAATATTTGTAGTTTACCATAATTTTGCATAGGAAATTATAAGTTGTTTTGCCTGTGTATTGTATATATATACTAAGAAACAACAGCTGTCAGCCACATTTAAAAATATAAAATATAAAAACTGTAATCCATATTTATATAACAATAAAAACGGTAACATAACATGTTTATGTTTAGGTTAGTTATTAATTTTATCAACACGAAAATATAACACATGCACACACAAACATGATATCTAGTTGATGCGAATATTTTATGTATGAATAAGGCATTTGGATAATTGGTTATATTATGATAATATTCTTATGTATTTAAAAACAATGAAACACTACATACATATATGTTTATGTTTATAGCGGAAACCCTACAACAACTCTCCCGCCCCATGATAATATTAATTTGTGTATTATATATATAATAAAATTTAAATGTATATGTATAGATAGATTGGTGAACAGCAATCAGCTCGACAATCCGCACCCACCGTGTGTGCGTGTAGGGCTGAGAGTGATATTGTCTCCAGATCGCACGCAAATAAACTTTCATATAGAGTATAAATAAATAAAAAGCATTCTAATCTCATTATAAGCGTTTTTCATCTTTTGGGAAATTTGGAAGTGTTGAATTATTGACTGACACTGATTAAATGTGGTTCGTTTTTATAAGATTATAAATATAACCAACCCGTGAAATATTGCAAAAATGGCAATTTAATTAAAGAGTGGGTATTTCTTAAAATATGCTCTGATATATCAAAAAAACAAATGAACTAACTCATTAAACTGACTTTTACATTTACTAATGTTCCACATAAAATAGTCTATATTTTTATCCCGAAACCTTTTCACATACATAAAACCAATAAAATATTTGGAGCCTATTTTAACTGATCCTTTCTCCGACCATTTATTGCTTGGTTTATGGGTTTTAATAAATGTCCATATGTCTATAAGTAGTAGAGATGTGAGTGCCCGAGCATGCTCGAGAATGCTCTCGAGCATGCTCCAAGTGCGTGCTCCAAGCATGCTCTTGATTATTAATTTGATTTTCGATCTGAACCATAGTAAACTCTTTTTGCCGATGTATCAGAGATGTCAGCCGATCAAAATGTATGATCTGAAAATTGATCGTTTTTAATGTTTTACCTTATTTATTTTTAATATATTTTTTTAAACATAATAATTTAAAAAAAATAGATTTATTTAAAAATGCGAACAAATTTTATATTTTTTAGCGAAGTATTGACTTTGTGCTCCAGCATGTTCTGAGCATAACCGAGCATTAAAAGGCATGCTCGAGCATGACCGAACACACTTTTTTTATGCCCCAAATTTCACATCACTAATAAGTAATGCTCTAAAAAAGTGCAACTAGTTCTCTACCGGAACTGGAAATATTTTTTTTTATTAGATCTTTAAATATTTTTTGCGCCAATCCTTAAAATTGTTTTAATCTGTATTTCCATTTCTACATGGCATATTATATTGATATTTTGCGCCAATCTTTCATATTAATGTCGTATGCAATAGCGCTTGTTGTGACATCTATTTCCTAAATAATTTATCGATTTAGCAATGACAACTATTGCTATTTTTAGTTACGACATCTTGTGAAAAAATAAGTAAATATAGATCATACACTTTATTAAATAAGAATTTGCAAATATTGAAAATATTTGGTTTATATAAAATAATTGGAATGAATTAAATAAAAAAATAATTCTAAAAGAAAGTAATGAATATATTAAAAAATAAAAACTTCATAATCTTTCATTAATTAATATAGCAGCAATTATTTATCCTATAGGATTAATGAAAATGCTATAATTTTACGAATTGATGTTTGATGTAATCCACCAATAGAACCTAAAAACGAGATAACACAATAAATCATATTAAAAATTGATTAATATAGAATAGGACCAATTTAAGATAGGGGCTATTTTTTATTAAAATTAAATTATTATATCAATTTAATCCTTCTATAACATTTGGAAATTAAAAATGAAAAAGGGCAGCTCCTCTTTTTAATATCAAAGTTATATGATGAATAATTTAAAGATGCATTTAGCTGAAAAATTAAATTAGTAGTTAATATATATCACCGTAATATAACTGAAAATAATAGAATAGTTGAAGCAAGTTGATATAAAATTATTTGAGAAAAATATTAATGGAATAAAAGACAATAAATTAATTTCTAATCCTATTCAAGCTACTAATCAGGAATTTGTTCAAATAGTAATTAATGTCCCTAAAATGATTATAAAAAATAAAATAAGAATTTTTAAACATTAAAAAGAAAATGATTTCTGCCTTTATAATTAGGGTATGAACCTAAAAGCTTAGTTAGCTTATCTTTTTAATAAACTTATTATTATAATTTAGTGTATAATCCACAAAAGTTTTGATACTTTTAGAAATAGTTTAATTCTTTTAAATATAATCATATGATTTACCCTAGTTTAAAAAAGTTTTTAAAAAAATAACCAAAAAATAATTATATAGTTTATTTACTACTACAAATTAAATCTTAGATTTATAAAACTTTTTTTTAAATAAGGAATTTAAGATAATTAAAAAAAAAAATTATATGTTTTAAGATTGACACTTGACGTTTTTTAATTTATTTATTCCAAATTAAAACAAAAAAAAGTTTTTTTGTTAACATAATAAATTTTGTAAAACCTTCTCATACATTTCTATAGTATGGCAAAAATCTATACATATTCGTAGAGGTATTTTTTTCAAAGTTAATTAGTCATATTTCAGAAACATTCCAAGACAAAGCGCATTTTTATTATTTCAAAGATTAAAAAAAAAACAAATAATATATGTACTATTAAAAAATGACATTTTTTTAGTATTT
>JAAAKO020012524.1:0-17300 GCA_010015015.2 Bolitophila cinerea
AGTAGACAACGTCAAATTTGATTGACTTCCAGGAGGCTATTGCGAGGGACTATCTACCTCTCTCCTCGTTAGGAATTGAGCGTGATTTCTTCTAAGTAATAGGTATTGCGCTTTCATGAATAAGAATCGATATAATTTCATTTTGCAAGTCAAAGAAAAGTAAATTGCAAGGCAAAGGCAAGAGATTGCTTCCTAATGCTTGAAGTTTAACGAGTTTACAATTTTCCAATTTCTTCAACATATTTTTGATGTTTTATGGCCGATTCCATATCTGCAAATATTGCGAAAATGAGTTTTTTGATGGTTAAATCTTAAGTAAGCCACAGATACAAATGACCCAAATTTCCAACAAAAAAAAAATGTATCATACATTTTTTACATTTTTAATTTTGTGACAATCACCAGAAGGATGAGTGAAAGACAGTAAACGGGTAAAAACCGAAGCCATCCAGGAAACCAGGAGGCCTCGGCCCAATGCGATTGTCATAGAGGTGATAGAAGTTCAGACCTACGAAGATATTTTACGTAGTTTCATGATTGATCCAAGTCTAGCAAAGTTAGGGGAAAACTTGACTGGAATTAGAAGAACCCAGAAAGAAATCTCCTGCTTCAACTTAAATAACATGGATACAATAAAGCCGTCTTTAAATACTCCATCCGAGAGAAACTCAGAGGTAAAGTGGAATTCAAGGACATTGATGAAATAACATCCACAAACGACACGTAAGCGCTTCAATCAAAGACCAACTAACTGTGCGTATAAGAATAGACTTGCCTAAGGAAAGCGTACGGTGAAACACAGATAGATTAATCTACCTGGAGAAGGTAATTAGATTATGCAAAAAAGAGAAAGAACACTATTAAAAAAGTGCTTCAGTCAGATGCCTGGAGTTCGGACATATTTCTACACAGTGTCGCATCAAAGAAGATGAAGTGTGCATGTTGTGCAAAAAGGATCGCACTAATGACGCTAAACACATAGCGGGTAGTAGCAGATGCCCAGTGTTTCGCAGAGCATAAAATACAGATAAAAAAAATAAAAATAAAAAATTATCCAGATAAACCTGAGTTACACTACAGCTGTAGGACAGCTTAGGACATCCTGACGCAGACAATCATTTACGAGAGAGCTGATATAGTTCATATCAGTGAACCTTACAAGCAAGTAGACAGACCTATTACTGGATCAGCGACAAGACGAATTCCGCATCAATTTGGACACCTTTAGCAATAATATAGTATACAGTGTACACATTTACAACTGTTATGCCAGGCCCAATTGGTCTGCCGAAGAATTCCAGACGATGCTAGACAATCTATCTATTGATACGCTCTCGGAAGAGCCCCGGTCATCGCTGGAGCTTTTATTTTTGCTATTAGCTTAGATTTAATTTTAAATGCAATAAGTTCTATCTACTGTATAGCGACTCCAATAACATAATATATAAAAACTTTTTATTTTTAGCATTAAATATTATTTGTTAAATAATATTGTAAAAGGTTAAGAGTGATGTTTTTAGAAACTGAATTTAACAATAGTTTATTAAAAATATATATCTGAACTATAGAAACAAATTTTAAACTTAACTATATTATATCTGAAACAATGAAGTAACATTTGACGCCAGGTTCTTTGGTTTTGTTTCCTCAAACATTTTGTATACAATTTGGTTAGTTGTCCTTTTAACTACTATATGTCACTAAAAATCAATCACGGTTTTTTTTATTATTCGCTAAAACCACTTTTGCTCTGTAATAATCGCGCTCTGTGATTTCTTTAATTGTAACTTTATACAGCACCATTACAGATTGTTTCTCTTGTCTCTTGCTTTAGTACGCAAATTCATTAAAATCAGTCTGTATAGTGCATATACCGATCGTATTGTTCGGTGGAAACTTGCGGATGTGAGGCACCTGACGGGAGCATTGCCAGTTCCCTTCCGGGAACGCCTCACTTTCCAATTTACACTGGTTCCGACTCAGCGGATTGGGACGGGTTTACGCAAGTCAAAAAAAAAGTTTATACAAAAAAACATAAAAAGACAAAGACATTGGGTTGAACGTGCAAAAACACGACCGCTTAACCCAGCTGCCAAAACAAGAGTTAACAAAAATACATGAAATCACATATACCAAAAAATACACCGTGCATTGTTACACAGCTTAGATGGTTGAGGCGGCTAAAGCAATACAAAACACATGCGCAGCTTGAGAAAACTGAATTATATAGGAATTTATGTAAAAAATAGATTAAATATACCAAACATGTAGTTTTCGTGGGCAAAAATATATTTTTTAGAATTTTTTTTTTTTGAACAAAAAATATTTTTTTGGTGGTAGATTTTTAATTATTTGGTGGAACATATTAAATTATATGGAGTAATATGTCTTAACCCGGTATATTTTTCGTACAAGAATGACACAACTAGCTCAAATTAACTCTGTTGAGCTCATATGGATACCATGACATACCAACTATGAGGGAAACGAGTAGGCAGATGAGTTATGTTCGGAAGAGTTCAACTAAAGCCTTCACGGGTCTAGAACCGGCGATTAGTATTGCGCGTTCAAATAGACGTGCTGAAATAATTAGCCGCATTCAAGAAATACATTCTACACTATGGCAGTCTCTCTTTTTACGTTTTGCAAGCTAAAGCTAAAACATTCTTCTGCAAGCCAATCATTGCTTTAATAAACACTTTTTCACAATCTGAGCAGTGGACTCAAGTCTCTGTAGAGGATGTGAATTGACGAAAGAAACAACTGAACATTACCTTCTCACTATATTGCAGGGATGTAATTATATATACTCTTCCATTAACTATAGCTATTTTTAAGAAGAGCAATTTGCAAATAATCAACATCCACAAATTAAATTAAGTTCTCTTTAGATTGTTTATAAATGATGTAGTCAAGTCTTTAAAAACCCGAAAAACGCGAGTAAAAACTGCATGACTTCATAGTTACTCGCATATTAAATTTGATTTTGGGACAAACGATATCGCTCGCCCCAACAATATATAGTGCCGAAAATGCGTGGTTTAGCTATACGTACGCTTACATGTTAACGTAAGTAAAAGAACATCTGTTTCTTATTACTTTTAAAATTCCATAAAATAAACATTTTGTTTAAAAAATATATGTTTTTAACATTTCCTCTTTTTTATGTTTTACAGATGAAGCTTAAAATACGGAATGTATGGAATCCACCACATTAGTTACGTAGTTTATTCTAATTGTTTAGAATATATACAAAAAAATATCCTAAATGCTCTGTAAGGAATGACAATAATCCTGTAGTTCCTCCTTGGGCCACTGTGGGCGTTTGGCCTTAACTTTCCGTCAGACAGATGACGTAATGCTGAAGTTTTCTTCTGATTTGATTTGTTATTAGGTCTCACAGACACGCGGCGAATTTGCTGTTACTTATCGAATTTATACTGGCCCTTTAAAGTTACACGTACACAAGATTTTGTTCGAGACAAAAGACAAAGAAAATTATATAGAAATTCTGAGTTTCTGAATATAATGGCTCAATCTTTTAACCGCTTAGCAAATCATCAGATCCATATCTCTATGTCCTTATGATTATATTGAAAGTGTCTAGATTAATAATGGAGTATATATCGTCCTGAGTGGTTATGTCCGATGACACTGCTATAGATCCTTTGGTTTTCTGTTAGTGTTAGGTTCCAGGATTTTCTTCATCAAATCCGAAGAGTTCAGTAATAAGTTTTGGCTTGGGCTTCTGGGTGTGGTAACATATTGGCCCATCGTTGGTTCTTAGATTGGCTTTTCTTTGGGTGAGAATCCTATGACGCTGGTGTTTGCTGTTAAACTACCTGGGTCCTTAAAACTGCACCACGAAAAGCTGTATCCTGTATCCTGCTATGTTGAAATGTGAATTCATCATTACTTCCGTAAAACGTAATTTAAACTCTTTCCAACCATATTCTGTATCAACAATATTTTATAAAATACAGTTATAACTACCTTTGAATAAATACCGTATAGTGAACACATTGCATTTTATCCTACAAAATTTTACTTATAGTAATTTATCAACTTTTTATAACCGATTTCCATAGCAACAGGTTATGGGCCCAGCGATCGTGTAAAAAGTATATTATTTTAAAAAAAGTTAAAGTATTTTTCTCAAGTTCTTGTAAATCGCGAAAGTGTTGTTATAAACGGTAATTACGATGGGCAAAGACATAAACTTCGATAAATTTAAAGGCCGCAAATACTACGGGCAATCCCAAGCAGCAAAAAATGGTCTCTATTTATAGACGTAGGTCTCAAATCTAAGAGCGAGAAGTCTTGGAGACGTCTTAAAGACGTTTATATAAGACATATTTGCCCATGTTTTTTGTGACTTTGGTATTAAAAATACCGTAACAAGACGGTATCAGAAGAACGTCTTTAAGACGTCTATTGCTAGGTTTTTACGACTTTTTTACAGACGTCTTTAAAGCTCGGTCCAAACTATGCGATTTTTCTAGTATGCTAGATACTAGTTTTGTAGAAAGATCTAGGGGTCGTGTACACACTACAAGCGATATCGCCTGGCGATAATCTCGCGCGATATGATAGTATATGCAAGAAATCGCATGCGACATTTTTGTGGTGTTTACACAGCGTGCTATTTTTAATATCGCAAGCGATATAAAAGATGGCACCATATTTTTGAAAATAGGTTTCGTCGCCGATTTTTGGCTACTATATTTTGTATTTGATTGGGGTCTAAATGATGAGGTAATAATATGTTGTCAATGTGTTCCACTATTTGTGAATTAGAACCGAGAACTGGGCCCAGAACTTTTAAAACGGTTTTTTAACTAATAAGCAGGTCTAGATCCGAGAATCAGGTCTAGATCTATGAACCGGGTATAGAACTCAAATATGGTTCTTTAAATAAGTAAGAACCAGGTCTAGAACCAAATCTGAGAACGATTTTTTAATTCAGTTTCTAAAATAATATGTAATTTTTAAAAGAAAAGAAAATATTAAAAAATTAAAAGGATGAATTCAATATTCTTAGATTTTAAATAATGTATAATAAAGAATTCTATGTAATTTTTAGTTTTAAATATAAAAATCGCATGCTATTTATCGCACAAAACCAGCATGTTTGGTTTACACTACGTGCGATTTTTGAGCGATTTTCCTAGCATGCGAGAACCTTGCGCATCGCACGTTTCGCATAGGTGTTCAGACATAGCCCATGCGATACCGCCTCTCGCATGCTAGAAAAATCGCATTGTCTGAACCGAGCTTTAGATATGATTGAATCCAACTCAAAAGAGATGAGTGCACACCTATTTCTTGCAACTTTTTTACAAGATAGCTGTGATGCAATCTGTCGAAAGCTTTGCGAATATCACTGTACACAACATATGAGCCGGACTCAATAATACCCATAGCATAGTTTGTAAATTCTACTAAATTTGTAGTAGTTGACCTACCCGACATAAAAGCGTGTTGATTTAACGATATCGTTTTTCCTAATTGACTAGTCATCACATCACAGTCTATGGACTCAAAGAGTTTAGCTATAGTAGGCAAGATAGCTACCCCTCTGTAGTTTGTGATGTGATATAAGACGTCTTCCAACGTTCTTTGAAGACGCCGGATTATAGGCTGCGCTGTGTATAGAAGCCTAAGTAATCAAAACATTAAATGTCCAATTGTATATTATTAAATATAGAATATAATATTTAGTATAACTATACATACATTATGTATAACCAAATAATAGAAGATTTAAAATAATACTTCGTGGAATTATAATGTCAAAAAGCATATCAAATTTAAACTGGAGTTAAAAAACAACTTATCAAAAATATCATATGTAATATGTATATATAATTATACAGTATATATATAAGAATATATATTATAGCTAAGCTAATCAATTTTCTTAATAATTGTAATATAATGTATGTGTTGTCTATATTAGTATAGTGGCGCACGTTATTGCAAGAAAAAAAACTTGTTATTGAATACAATTTTGTTGATGTTAAATATTTGTATAATCTAACCAACATTTTTTCAGCGAATTATATTATTTTTTTCTATAACATATAAATTCTTTTTTTATAGGAGTTATTAAGAAAATTATTTATAGGTTGACAGTGAGATTTTTGCCAACACAAAAATAAAAATTAATAAATACAATTTTTAGCAAATATTTAATAGTTTTATGTCAATATTGTTGTGTGTTTAAAATGCGAGAGTTACAAAATTTTCAAATAACAAAAAAGTAATGAAAGCTTACAGAGCTTTACTGAATATATGTGAAGTTATGAATATTGATTTATATGTAATCTCTTTTCAACTAACATATGATATGTTATAAAAGAAGTTGCATACAATATAATATTTATTAAATTATTTTTGTAAATGTAATTTTTTCAGCGTTGGTTAAATTTAGCCTGAGATTATCTGCTCATCAAATTAGTGTCAATTGCAATGCTTCTGCTAGTATTATCGTTTTTAATTGCAGATTTCAAGGTTATGTAACCTGAGGGTAATAATAATCATACTTTTCCTTACCCGACGGTAATAATAATTAGGAATTTTAACAGAGCTGACGAAAATGTCCCTAAATAATTTAAAACACAGAAGTTAGTGCACAAAAAAAAACGACAAAGAAAAAGTATCGCGGACTGGCACGCCATTTTTTGTGATCGGATCGGCAAATTGGTTTTTGGATTGTTATTTTAGGTCTGGTTGTTTACTTGTATTTGTCAAAATGTATTAAATTCCAAGTATTATTTAATTTGAGTAACATATTGTTATTTAGATTGAGCAAAATGGTTCGATCTTGTTCAATATTATAACAACATGGACCACACTAATTAAGAGGACTTTTTACTTATTACCTACATCACTTCGTTGAATTATGCATTATACGGTGACAGGAAAACTATTCCTTGTAAAAATCTCCCAAAATCTCTTTTTTCTCTTCTTCTCTTTGTGTTTTTGTTAAAAAAAATAAAGAGTGCTGCGCTTGCGCAGCACATGATTGATGTTGTGTAATGAAAATGTTATGGGGTCTATTTCATGCCGCCATGTTGTAGATTCGAGTGGATTCGGGCTCTACGATAACGTCTTAAAATACTTTATCCCGTTTCTTTGAAAATAAACAATAACAGGTAGATAAACATTCGGTTTAATGTTTAATTACCTGTTACTGTTTATTTAAAAAAAACGGGACGAATAAAAAAAAATATATTTATACTATTGACGCAGCTTTAAAAATATTCAAAGTAATTTAATCCATAATATATGAAAATATAATGTGTTATAAAACATACCGGATTATCTAACACAGAGATAAAACGAAACAAATATTAACATAAACGTCAGAAATGACGATCGCCGCCGCACTGCGACGGACGTGTGCCGCATGACCATAACAAAAACAACACGTTAAGCCGGCAAAAGGTACTCGGTTCTTAAATATTCAGTATCATGGTTTTCCCCGTGCTATTATAAACGATATTTTTTTTAAATATACAACGACGCGCGATCGCGAGAGACGAGAAAGAGAGTGAGAGAGAGATCAGCATTCACGATCTTGCGTGGTAACGATCTTGCGAATGTCGCGATCTCTCCAGTCGCGTAATTTGCCCACTTTTGCCTCATTCCAGTGCTGACATTGGTAAGGTGTAGATCGTGTATGTGAATAACTAGCTGACCATAAGCATACACATATATATATATATATATATTGTTGATACGGATCGTGTTAAACTTTCTGATCAAGTGCGCCGTTTTAAAACTCGCACAATTGTGCAGTATACAATCGTGCAAGATGTTGCGAAAAGGAGTCGTTTTGTTGCTGATCGCCAGCCTGGCGGAATACGTGCACTGCAAGGGGTAAGTAAATATCATGAAAGATCGTTTTGCGTGATCGGTGATCGTTTAAATTTACTGTGTGTTTGAGAAATTTCGAAATCATTTTGCAATATATTTATAATGATAAAACACTTGTAATATATACAATGTGTTTTTGTTTTTTAGCGTGTGCGATGTGTTGTGTTTATGGCGATCTTCACGCATTTGCGATCATTTAAGACACCAACATACGGTGTTCTTGAAGGAAGTGTATAAGATTCATTTATATTGCGCACTTTGCAATGTGGGCGGTGGCAATGTCTTGCAATAGACTCACACAAAAATACCGATCCACCTACTTGCGGTATAAACGGTAATACGTTACGAATCTTTGCCTCTTTTCAGTGAGAAGTTTCGTTTTGTCAATGACGACACAATTGAATCATATATTATACATTTTTCGTGTCATTGAAAATACATACATGTATACATGTGATGGATGCATTTGATTAATTCCGAGAAGTTCAAGTTCTCTGTTGACACAACAACGAAGCTAATATTAGTTTACAATGATGTCAGTTTAAAAAGCACAGAACCTTTCTGATTTGTGGTTTGAGTTTTCATGTATGCAAATAATCACAATAATATTGTATTAGTTTTAGTTAACACGTCGTTGTGAATGAAGTATATTTGTATTATTTATATATATATATATATATAAATATATAATATACTAATAATATAATATATATACACAAAACGGTGTTGGCTGAAGGTTATCTGCGTAAATGTTCTTAAACATCAGTGCAAATCAACGTATAGAACGCGAGAAATGATTCATGCTCGAGAATACAGTTTAAATTATTTTATGTGATACTTAAACATTGATTGTGCGCATTTGTTTGGGTTTGCTTAGAATATATCCGTTTTAAAACCTTTTTTAATATTTATCTGTTTTCATACATTTAGTTTCATTGTAGTCAGTTAATCGATTTTCTGGGGAAGTTTGTACTGGATTGTACTGTACTGGATTGTAGTTGTTTTTATGATATTTTTAGAAGTTTTATATGATAATAATTATGTTTTATCTTTGTATGTACTAAAAAATATATAAATGTTTTTGGATAAAATTGAAAATATTTTATTAAAAAAATATTTTTAATAACAATCATAATAATTTTGATATAAGTAGATGATTATGTAAAAGGGGTTTGAACTATATAGTTTAGAGAAAACCATTTCAGTATATTCGTTTTTTTTTAAAATGGTGAATTAATTGATTTAGAGATTTTGTACAAAAAAAAAATGTTTTTTTAGTTTGAACGACTCTAGCAAGATACCACATCGCATTTAAAGATTAAACAATTAAAATTCTTAGAAATATATTGTTACAGGGTTTCGATAAAACAATCTTAATTTATAGACCAGTTTAAATAAAATATCGTAAGGTGATTCAAAGGAGGATCTATTTTCGGTGATATGGAAAGGTTTTTTCATCTTCAATTCCTAAATCTGGTTTACACATTATTGATGTTCAACTATTTGGTTTCAGCGGGTAAAATTAATCAAAATCTCTGTGGACATAATTACCCAAACTTTACTATTTTTACAAAAGGTTTACAAAAGGTCTAATAAAAAAATGTTTTTTTTAAACTTTTTTGAATAAATTATAATTATGATCTCCAAAATATTTTTATTATGTAAAAAAACAAAATTTATATATTTGTACAATTATAAAATCAAAAGTTGACTTCAGAGTTAAACTCAAATTACTATTTTTTTAAATAAGGTTATATTTTTGGTCACTGTGGCGTTATCGACATACATATGTCTTATTCTTGGTTTGGGTTAACAGTCTCCTGGTCCATCATCAAAGGTGGGATGTAAATGTTGCATAGAGGACCCTAGTTTAATTGTAATTTTAACATCTGTTGAGCGGTGTTGAGAAATGCGCTTAAGACCACATACCTAACTAGACCTATGGAACTACATAATAATGATTTTAGTTTTTTATAGTTTATATATCAAAACAAACATCATTACAAACATCAAAACATGCGAAGCATTAAATATGCAAAAAACTAGAAAAAATAATAATATTGCAAGATAATAGTAAAGGGTAGAATATCCAAGCCCCTTTGAGCCACCTTTCCATCCATTTGGCTCACTATCCCTAAACTGACTTTTATCCTTTTTATACTAATTTACGTTAACTTTTATCATTTAAATCAGCTGAAAACAATCGAATACAAAAAAAAAATATAACTAAAATGAAACCGTGCATCATGCAAGCAATAATATTTCCCAAATAATATATGTGTTTATAATTTCAAGTGATGCATATTATACAGAAACGAAACAGTTATAATTAGTATTTGTCCATGCCTCTGACAATTTAATGCACTATACAATTAATATAATAATTATGCGAATCAAATTAAAAGTTATTATTAAATTCCATACAACCGCAATCATAACTGATGCGATGATTATTATCTAGGATTCTAGGTAATCCGTACATTCAAAAAACCACCACATTGTGTGAATTTATTAATAATTTCAAAATGTGTCCATTAATTGGATTTATATATAGTTTATATATATTATAGAGTTGCAGTGTTTTGTTTATGTTTATTTTACCTCGTAATATCAAACTATGGTTTTAACTGTAATTTATTTTATTATAAACAGAATTTTTATCGTTATACCTTATACTTAAAAAGCTATATTTAGCTGCAACTTCTAGTATGATACACACTCTGAACTTTGGTCATTGGATGCAATTTACTGTCGACTGGTCATTGCGAACCGGTTGTCCAGCGGTTGCAGACGCGCTAATGGTTCTATAAAAAAATATTCTATACAAATTCAAGTTTTGTCACATCTTTACCAGCGACTATTCCAGTTCCGGCGAATCAAGAAAACTTAATCGCACGCTCGCAATATCTCTGACATTGAGCGGCTGTGACTTAAAACCGTGATTAAACTATAGTTTTTTTTACATGAAACATGTTTTTGTTTTGATTATTAATTGGTAACAAAAAAAGTATAAGCTATAGCCTATAAAACGATATGAAATATCATTTAAATACATATGCTATATTCATATCTTATAATACATATTATATAGCTCAATAAAAGAATGAGTGTAATATTTTGTTTTAATTAAGATGAACCCTAACATGATAAGTTATAACATTTTACATTGAGTAACCTTGACTTAGACTCAGCTGGGATTAAAGATAATATAGTATGTTCGAGAGATTATATTGGTATTATAAATTTGTATAAAAAATATATGTATATTTTCATTGGAATTAAAACGATAATTCGTCTTTTTTATGTATATTATAAAAAAGGATGAAGAAAGGTGATGGTCTAAATTAAAGGTCAGATTTTACGAAACATTAGGATGAAAATATATCCATAAAAGTTTCAAATTAATCTTGAATATCACAAATGTCAGCTCTTTTTAGATTGTCTTTTAATAGTTTTTAATAAATAATCACAGTATCATATCGGAAATTAAAATTCGTGCTTTTAGTGCAATATGTCATATAGGTTGCTCATAAGTGATTTAAAATAATTATTTTTGATTCAATCTTTTAAATTTTTAATCAAATTTTCTAAAGTGTATTTATTTTTATATCATATAGATATTATTGGCATTTGTTGCCCAATATTTTTATAATTAGGATTTAAATTTAATTGTAATGTATCAAATATGTTAAAAAAAATTAAGCTATTTTTATAGTAAAAAAATAAAAGGAATCACAATTTATAAAACAACAAATAATAAAAAACGATATTCGTAAATTTGAAAATATATTAGGTTCTGAAAGTTTTTAGATATTTTTTTTGCATTTTATCATAGCAATTATATTCAGAAAAAGTATTTTTTATCAATTTTGATTACATATAATCGGCTGTATTCACGCTCAAAATATTTTAGTTTTTAGACCTTTTAGAAATTTCAAAACATTCCTCATGTGTTTCCTAAAATTGAAATATTTGTTGATATTAGCGTAAAATTATAGGTTAAGATCATATGTTAAATTCTTTTTAAATAAAACCAGTTTTTATAAGAGAAAATCGAGTATACATTTTTTCTAAAATGTCTAAAAGATCTAAAACCTAAAATATTTTGAGTGAATGTGGCTGATTGAATTCCATTTCAATTGTTTATTCCAGTAAACTAATAAAAAATATTGTAACTGAAGAATTGATTCGAACATTTTTTTTAACTCCACATGATTAAAAATTAGTTTTTCACCTAACAATCCAAAACCACCTATAAATCTGTCTGTAGATAGTTTAAGAAAAAAAGAAAAATATTGGGATATCTTATTTAAATAATATAATATAATATAAAACTGATACAGATGACATTTCCTCGAACACTTCCGTTTTATAATAAAATTTTATAACATTATTTTGGAAAGCAAATATGGAGTTTTTTTCAAAATAAACTGCCTATGACCATATTTATTGGAAAGAGATTTCATGATAATAATTAAAAAAATAATGTTTTATTTGTTTTTAGACACTACACAATCGTGGCCCCAAAGAACATTCGACCAAACTCTGATTACCATGTCTCTGTGAGCTTGCACGACGAAACCAAACCATGCACGATACGACTGAGCATCCAGAAAGAAGAAGAATTGGTTAACTCGAAGGAGATCACTATTCAACCGTTTAGCACGGAACTAGTACAGTTTAACGTAAGAAACTTTTCTATAAACTCGATCTTTCCAAATCACATTTATATTTGTAACTCTCTTTCTCGAAAATTGTAGAATAATGATCTTCTGGCGGGCAACTATAAACTGGTGGCTGAAGGAACAGCAGGAATTGTCTTCAAGAATGAGACCGAGATATCCTTGCAATCAAAGAGCTTCTCGGTACTGATTCAAACAGACAAGGCTATCTATAAGCCCGGCGACATCATTAGGTTTAGAGTTCTCGTACTGGACGCCAATATGAAACCGGCCAGCATTAAAGGACCGCTGAATATTCATGTTACCGTAAGTCGATATTTAGCGCTTGAAATTTAGATCTAAATTTAGACCAACTTCTTCCTAATAACTAAAATAATATATTGAATTTTATAGGACGGTAAGAAAAATCGTATAAAGCAGTGGACCAATGCTGTTCCCATTATGGGTGTATTCGGTGATGAGCTACCGCTTTCCAATTTCCCGGTTCTGGGCGATTGGAACATTGTCGTTGATGTTATGGGCGAGGTACGATCTCATTATTATATTTTTTTATTTAATAATTTTTTTATTTAATATTTTGACTTAATCTAGACCAAGTCAAAGGGCATCGAAATAGCTGAATACGTTCTTCCAAAGTTTGAGGTTACCATTGACACACCGAAAGATCAAGTGTACAAAGATGGCAAGATCCGTGCCACCATTCGATCCAAGTAATGCTAATCTATAGTTTTAGACTACTCCAAAATTGACAAACTTATTCAAATTATACAAATTTAGATATACGTACGGCAAACCGGTCAAGGGAGAGGCTACCGTGTCTATTCAACCAAAAATCTATGGCTCATTCCAACCGATTATAAATGACATTATTACCCGAAAAGTTGTCAAGATCGACGGTAAAGGACACGTTGAGTTTGATATCAAGGAAGACCTTAAGATCAGTGAAGAGTACCAGCGTGAATTCAACATTGAAGCCGTCGTCGAAGAAGAACTAACTGGTAATGATATTTTGTTAATTGGTCGTAGACAGTAGAAATATAATAATTGTTTTTAGGCCGCAAACAAACTGGCAAGTTTACCGTTACTCTGCATAAGAACAAGTACACCATTGCCGGTATGACGCCAAACGGTAATACTTACAAGCCAGGTTTGCCTTTTGAGATCACGGTAAATTTGAAATAAAAATATTTTTGTGATATGTGATATTAAAAATAATATATATATATATATATATATATATATATATAGGTTAAAATCGCGCACCATGACGGTTCACCTGTGTTGGACAAAGTAAACCCAGTCACCATCTCGTACGGACCCAACTGGGACGGAACGAATCACACCCATTCCGATTATATGCTTGACTCGAACGGTCTAATCAATTTTTCTGTCAAGTTTACCGGGAATGAAACTGGATTTTCAGCAACGGTTAGTATTTAATTTGGTCGAAATACTTTTAAGTATATTTATTTCATACATTTTTCGAAACAGGCTAAATACTTAAACACCACCGAGAACTTAGGGTATTTCAACCAGGAAGTGTCCCAAACAGGCCTTTATCTGCAATCGAATGTAAAAACTGAAGCGTAAGTTACTCAATTCTTCTGTTGGTATGATAAAATCCATATTATCGAATCACTTCTGTATAGTCCCAAAATTAACAACGAAGTATCCATTGAAGTGTTGTCCAACGAGAAAATGAAGTACTTTACCTACCAAATTGTGGGACGTGGTGACGTGCTGGTCACGAACACTGTATCGGTAAGCATATACAATATAAAGATATTATCAACGAAAAAATACTATAACTTATAATATACACGTTCTACAGGTTCCAGACAGTGCCTCGCATACGTTCAAGTTTCTGGCCACGTTTGCAATGGTCCCGAAAGCTCAATTAATCGTCTACTACATTAAGGACGATGAAATCATTTCGGACAAAAAAGAAATTGAGTTTGGTGAAGATTTGCAAAACTTTGTAAGGGGATCGCGGGATATTGTATATTATATCACGTTTATTTAACGTTTCTTATTTCCTTATTTAAGATCAAATTGGAAACGTCCGTTTCGCAAGCCAGCCCTGGACAGAACATTGATATCACTGTGACCACGCGTCCGAACTCCTACGTTGGTCTTTTGGGTGTCGACCAAAGTGTGTTGATCCTGAAAAGCGGTAAGTCGTACTCTTCGTCTGAATAATGTATTAAAGATATAAATCAGGATAATTCCTAAGCTAATGGACAAAGAATTTGTTATTAATTTATATCTAATTATTTTTATTTGATTCTCAGGCAACGATTTATCGAAAGATGAAGTTTTGCGCGAACTGGATGAATACAATCAGAATGGAGGAACTACCTATCCACACTTCCGGAGGCGTCGCTGGACCATGCCTGGGTCCAGTTGGGCTTCATTCGAAAATGCTGGTACAGTTCTGCTGACAAATGCCAACGAGCCGGAAAGACGTAAGTACTTAGCGAATAATAGTTATATTTATATATTGTAGAAAAAAATCTGAAAAGTTCTTGCAATATTGTTTAAAAGACAATTCTGCAGATGTTCAGTGATTGACCCTTTTCTTCCTGGAACAGTTGAGAAGAAAGAGATTTAAGTTGTTTTTCCCGTACCACAATACTTTTTATATTCTCAAATTGAACTTTGTAGAATTTATTAAAATAGTGGGTCTAAAAAATTGCTCTAAAATAAACTGTCTGTTTTTACGGTTATTAAATGGAGGTTAATACTTGGTTTCTTTCTAGCAAAAAAAAACGAAAAACTCATAACAACAAAAATAAAATCAAATAAAATAATGTTTAAATTCCCTGAAAACATTATATAGCTCCCAAATAAAAAAAGGTTTTTTAATTAATGTATATTTCTTTTATATACAAATAAAAAGGAATAATAATTCTACGTAAAGGTGGTCCTCGGCCACAATTTAACGAAGCCGTTCTGAAGAATAGAGTTGCATTTGTAAGTCCAGCTGCAGCAGCCGTCGTCGTAGAAACAACAATTCGAAAAGATTTCCCAGAGACATGGATTTGGGACTCGATTAGCAGTATTAACGGGTACGCGTCTTTAGAGTAAATTTTACTGTTTTAGCTTGCTTGTGGCACGTTACTTTTTTCTTCGTTGTTTTTATTTACAATTTTTCTCATCATTTGTTAATTTGTAATGTCGTCAATCAAAATTATTGATTTCAACGTGTGTCTGTGTATGTGTATCATTAGTTCAAAGGAGAAATCATTAAAAAAAAGATTTTAGGTGGAAGACTTTTAGATACTTGGAATGGTATTATTTCATAGGAATGTAGTTTAAGTATTTGTTTATTATAGACAAACGATAGGAATTGGGTGAACCATTTTGGTGATGGATCAAATTTGCAATTTTGGATATACAATATACAATTTACATTTTTTAAATATATATATTTTTTAAATATAATTATATATGCTATATATAAATTTAATCAAATATACTGAAAATGTTGTGTAACTCAATTATAAACTACTTTTTTTAAGGAGACTGTTACAAGGTCTATAAAAAGTATTTCTTTTAGATCTAGATCAATTATATAACTAAACAAAATTATCCATTTACTTTCACAGTTTTTTTCTTAAATGGGATGACTAATATACGTTTTAAAACGCCTGGAATAATGTATGCAATGAGTGTTCCAAGATTAGGCAGTTTTCATAAAACATTAGCTATTGCAAACGTTCCGCCTAAGATTCGCAAAGAGTTTCCCGAAACTTGGCTATGGCAAGCGGTTCTTGCCAATAGGTGTGTAATTATTATTGCTATATACATTGCACGGATGTATTAATGGTTTTGTTGTGATAAGTCTCATTGCTTCAATACCACTATTTATAACGCATGACATTTACATATAAAATATTTTTTGTAGCTAGTTTTCGTTTGAATGTTATATTGCTTTAATGTTTTATGCGACAAATACATATAATTAAGTTCACAAATATAAGAAGAGATTTATAGTTTATTCAAAAACTTGAAACTTAATTGTAACTTATCACCAATATACCATCCTAAATAACCAAACATATGGCTCATCTATCCAGAATATGTTACCCTTGAATTACAATCCTTTTCTGCTGTGGCTTTCGCTTCATCATTCGTACCAGTTGTTCCAACAATACGCAAATACTTTCCAGAGACATGGATTTGGGATGTTTTTACGACAGACAGGTTTGTACGCGTTCAGGCTTTAGAGAATAAATCGGTGTGTGTGTATGGGGTGGTGCATATGCACCTTCATTTCATATCAAATGCGCTCAACACGTCACTAACGCATGTAGCGTCACAATATTTAACATCAAAAACACGCAGCGTCAAAAGTATGTACCAATAATCAAAAATATGTACCTCAAATCAGAGAATTAGAAATATTTAATATATGCAACATTTTGACAGATGTTGTTTTATGGATAGCGTATTAAAAATATTAAGCGCGATTTGATGGTACGTGTTTGTGATAGCACGTGCTTTTAATGTTATACGTGTTTTTGATGGTATATGTGACGTTACATGCTTTTGATGCAACATTTCGCAATCATATGGTTTGGTGTCTTTAGAATGTGATCGGATAACTATTATTATTATTTGTACTATTATTTGTACGGCATAAAATAAATCGCTCTCCAAAAAAAAATATGTGCTCCTAAAAAAAAATAATGTACACTTAAAATAAAATGAATGTGCTCCTAAAATAAAATAATG
>JAAAKO020012535.1:0-17299 GCA_010015015.2 Bolitophila cinerea
GAACGTACGTACATGAGGTTTTTCGTGTAAGCACAGTGACATTTCACACATACTAAACCAAAAACGAAAACGCAGGATTTGACAGCCTATGTGTGAACGTCCCATTACAGTCCAAAACTGGCGGTCAATGATTGAACGCGTTTCTTTGCAAGTTCTGCTGTCAATGATATAGATTTCGGACGATTTGCATGTACTGCGCAAGCAATGCAAAAAATCTTCCGGACCAATTTCTATGTATTTATCAAAGGCTATTCAATTAAAATAATTAGGAAGTCGGCCATTGGGGGATCATTTTACAACCTAGCCAAAAAAAGTCTTTTTGCCATCCTGTAAAATAACTTTCTGATCAAAAAAAAGTTAAGGTAGTCATTTCAATTTTTTTATCGTTTCCTATTCAATATAAATAATTAGGAAGTCGGCCGAATCCATTTGGGAATCATTTTGTTTAGTTTAATATAATGTAGCATTATATAAAATATGTTTTCATTCTAACACATACAATTACTTGATCTCTAATTATTATTTAGTAAATAAATAATAACTTCAAAACCACAAAATGTAGCCATATGGTATTGACTTTTTTCTATTATTGTAATTAGACTAGTTAATAAATATTTAAGATGTTAGAAGAATGTACAACATATTTGGCAGTTGAATGTAAAATATGTTATTACGAGTATATTAGTATTTAGTTTAAGTTTGTTTTATCTTGTACCAGAATCGATGTATATTTTATATTTATACATATATACATTATACGACAATATACATATGTAACATATGTTGTACATGCCTTTTATGGGTGACCAGTCAAAGTTCAAGCGGAGTGACTAATGATTTACGGTACATTATACCTCGCATTTTACATATACAATAGAAATACCTATTCAAATACATGCATCATACATGTACACAAAGAGGTATACGTAAACAAATGAGAAATATACATAGAAATAACTATTTACTTTCCAGGTACATATTTTAGGTGTATCTATACGTTTTTTTTGGAGTTCAAATTCCAAATCAATTTTCAAGTTTCGCATGAATAACCAGGCAATATATTTTTTATCTATAAGGAATATAATTAATAATTATAAATAGATGTCTAAATTGGGTATCATAACATTATTAAAATACAAATTATGATTGGTTTAGCTAACTATATATTGCTATTTATGTTTGTTAAAAATGCAGCTATGAGTCATTATTTCAGCTTAGCTATTAAAAATATGAATATAGGTTTTATTCGTATTTCAACAAACTACATATTATAGTAAAAACACTCGGATTAATTTATTTTTTATTGGCCTACAAAACTTGCACTCAATAAATTCATGGAATCTCGAAAATTGATTTTCACAAACACACAGAGTCACAAATCAAATCTAAACAATAACAACGTTTCGCGATTAGGTATAACTCGATAAATCAATTATTACATGTGAATAGCCAAAGCCGTCTATTTTCAGTGTTTTGTGTATTGTGTATATTGTGTATTGTGTGTGCCAGTGGCCTTGATTCGATTGTTTTACACGCACAGGTAAATTCATACAAACACACGTGGAAATCAATTTTTTATTAGCACGGAAACGTGTCGAAAAAGAAACACCATTCGGAATCGGATGCGATGCGGCACAATATATATTTTATAATATATATATATATATATATACTGAGAAATGGAGGAGAAATGGCAGAGGGCGGCCGGCACAGGTAATCTAATAAATGATTTGAGCTGTGCAATTGTCTGCAAATTGAATTTCTTTGCGTATATTATTATTGCCAGTGTATGTATTATGCAGAAATATGTATGTATACATATGAATGTATATATATATATAGAATTTATATACCATACATTTACCACATATACTTGTAATGTATTATTTGTAACGCAGACGAAGAAGCTTATGCTATCCCTAATGTAATTTGAAAGAATTGCTAGAATCGTGGTGCTAACAAGAATATCAGTATAATTTTCAGAATCAGAAAAGTAACTATCATTCTTTCAGATTCTCTGTAATGGTCTAATATATCTGAATTTAAGCACATTTTTTACAGACACAATTATGTAAAAAGATTGAAATATTGATATTTGCAAAAGAACATCATCTATATTTTTTTATAAAATTTACAATTTTCTTTAATCCATACAAAAATAAATATCTAAATATCCAATTCTGATTAATACAATCAAGATTTTTTTAAATGTTACATGAAATTGGATTGAAATAACATATAAACGTTAAAACAATTACAATTTAAAAAAAATCCATTTAAAATTGAAAATTTTTTAAATTTTATTAACTAAAATTTGTAGTCACATATTTTATAATTTTTCTTTAACAATTATCACCTTCAAAAAAAGAATAAAAAGAAAATGAAGAAATTAGATCAGAAGAATAATATTATAAAAAATAAGATCAGAAAGAATATCAAACAAACAAAAATGTATGAGCGGATTATCTAAAAATATATTTTATTTATTTATAATTTATTTTATCCGTAAAATTATAAATAATGTTATCTGCTGAGGTGTTTGTAATACTAATAACAACTAATAAATAAAGAATTAACAAACTTTGAAAGATTTGGATTTGCAATAAATCTGGTGGGATTGGTATTAAACTTCTTATAAACTCTAACAAATATGATTTCCTCCTTAAATATTCCTATCAGACTTTTGGCATATATGGCTTGCTGGATTGGGATCAAATTTAGCTTGAGGACGAACCTTTTTTTGAGTTCATCAATCATTTTCAATGGTTTTTTTAATAAATAAATATTCAAAAATAAGTTCGTTATAAATAACTATTCAAAATTCATCTATCCGTCATTTTTAATGTTTTTTTTTTCTAAAGAAATATTCAAAAATGTGTTTATTGTAGGAAGTTATATACTTTAAGAAAGGGTGTCTACTCAATACCCTTGAAACGAAGTTTTATTCCAATCCTACCAGACATAGTCCCAAAAGCCTGATGGGAATGTTTAAGAAGTCATATATTTAAAAAAAGTTTATTCTCAAGACCAATCCAATTCCAATATGATTACTTGATTACACGAACTGATGCTAAAGGCCTGCTCGCGATTAGATTATGCGTAATCTGATCTCCAAAAATCGCAATCTAAGTGATCGTCAATAAATGAATCAACAACAAAATATAATAAATGACCTCAAACATAACTAAAACTAATAACAATAACAATCGTCAAAATTCCGCGTGAAATAATGTTCATAACAGAGTTTTTGAAAAAGCGACGTTAGCGCCACTTTTAGTAATCTTGAGCAGCGTACTAATTCGGCGAACTTTGCCAGGTGAATAATCTTTTTTGTAATCTCAGCTAAAATGTGTATTGTAATTTTTGTTAATCGCAAACAGCATATGGACATTATACTGCTACTTTAAAAAATTGAGTCTCTGTTAAATATGCGCAATTGACTGTTTGGGTGATTTCATGAATTGTCGTCAACTGTTACCAACTGTCGATGGCAGCGACAGTTGTCAACTGAGACCAACTGTTGAAAGTAACAGTCCGTGTAATCGTAGCATTAAAGTTTGAATAACAATTATTAGGGGTTTTTTAATACGAACTTATAAACATGTTGTATAATGTACATTAGGGTGGTCCAAATAACTAATGTGTTTCAAAACACAAAAGATCATTGTGTTTTGATTAGGCTATTGTATTTACCACAAATTTGTGTTTCCAGTAATTTATTTTTTAAAATAATTTAAATAAGCGCTAATCGTTTAAATGAATTTTGAAATATTTATTAATTGTATGAGGAACAAATATTCTTGCAAATCGATCCACACTATTATTTTTTAATTCTTTTGAAGAAAATGAAATTATCTATAAAAATATCTAAAAATTAATAATCAAAGTTACTCAATATATTTTAAATAAATAAATAAATTTTACAGATAAAATATGTTTAAGTATAGACCTTATACTAAAATAACATATTTAATTTATTAAAATGTTTGTATCTTTTTTTATTTTTTGACCGATTTAAATGAGCAATGACGTCTTTTAATGTCTTTTAATTAAATTTAACTAAACTAGTCTGGATCGATTTACAAATACACTTTTTTATAAAAATAAAAGTATTACTTTGAATCTTTCCTAAATTTTTTAAAATCATTAAACATAAAACAGAAACATTACAGATTTTATTACAACATAAACTAAAAATATTTGTTACATCCTATAACTAAAAATAATAATATAATAAGTTTAAAAAAAATATATCATAAGACAAAATAAGCTTAAAATATTCTTTACAACATAAACTAAATTATCTTTAATGATTCAAAAAACTTTTTTGTCTGTGTATTTTTGGACCACCACATCATTTACTTTTTAACAAGGCTCTTTTTGGAAGGCTTGGTAAATTTAAAGTAGATTATGATGCGAACAAAATACTATTTCAATAACCTGAAACGTTATCTGGTTATATTCTGATGATTGATGTTTGTTTTGTTTATGTTGCCATCTGTTACCAACGCACTTCAAATGTCCATCTCTTATTATGAGAACTGTCAAATTGTGACCATATGAATTCATAAACATACAAATACAAAACAATTCTTTGCCATAAAAACTCTGCCATTTGATGGTCTTTGGAGGCTGTCCTTTAGCTAATGCAACCTTGAGACGATCTTGAAATTAAACATATTATTTTATACTAAAATAGTATAGGGTTTTAAATGGGCAAATTTTGGCACACAAAAAAAAAACGTTACACCCACGCGATTTTCGAGTGATATGTATCCGCGTATATTACGCTCGCTAAACGTTCTATTGTTGTCACATTAGAACCGCTTCCACAACGCATTACTCTAAATCAAGTCCAAAATTAGACGTGTTAATTTATTCTGATTTAGCGTTAGTGATGTGCTCGATCATCTCTCCATTGTTCAACTCTACAAGATAATATCATGATTTCATGACCATCAGAGAGACGAGCCGCGCGTCCTACAATATACTATAAATATATAATCGTTTTTGTACACAATTGTACAATCGTATATTCTATATATATATATATAATATAATTACACGTACTTATGAATGCACGGCGAGTGAATACGAGACATTGATTAGTTTCACCTTAGCGAAATCACGTTTTGCCAAATATAGCGTTCAGCAATAACATTTACGAGAGATGAACACTCGCGTGAGCCTCGCGTTTATGTACTTGGGCGCAATTGAGAAAATAATGACGTGCGCGATCGACCGTCATACGCGCGTTGTGCATGCCGGTCGCCAATACGTATATTTTTTTATTTTTTTATTACATAACTGAGTTTATGTAGATTTGATTGAATTTAAAAAAACATATATATATGATTTTAACAGAGTCTTTTTAACTTCAATTGCAGTCAATATCCCGAAGGACCACCGGCAGGCAGCGACACACACAACCACAATATGGCGTACAGGAACAACAGAGCCGGTACAACGACGAACGGTGGCAGCACCTTGACCGGAGTCACAGCGGGACTACTGCGTCGTCGCTATTCAGTGCCGGAAATAATCATGAGAAAGTGAGAGATTTTTCAATTAACCTTAACCGATTGTTATTTAATATTACATTACGTACGACCTGCAGTGCTGCCGAGTGCCAACTGTTATATGTTTATTAATTTGTTGTGCCACAATGTGCGCCCGTCACGCACACACGAATGAATATACTCAATCAAATAAGAGTTTGCGATTTGAATAATTCGAGTTGGTTTATATGAATTAGTTAAATTTAATTGTAGTTCATTCCGTACTATTCCAACGACTGAAATAAGCTAATATGTTATACTGATCCCAGATGTGTAGATTTGCAAAAATATTTAATTTTATTCGGGGTTTCGGGTCAAAGTTTTGGACATAGGGGGATCCAGAAAATGTTTTGGGGTGACATATCGTCACGATGGTATTTAACTAAAAAAAATTGTGATTTTTTTTTAACAAAATTCTATTTTTTCAAATTATGTTTTACAAAATTCTGTTTTTCAAAATTCGAAAAAATGTTTACTGAAACAATTTTTTTCTTCCAAATTTAATGGATTTTAATTTCTTTTTTAAAAAAACTCAGTTTTACAAATGCTGTTTTTTCAAATTGTGGATTATAAAATTCGAAAATATGCTTACAGAAACAAACAAAAATGATTTCCGAATTTTAAAAAGGAGAATTTTGTTAAAACAGAACAAAACCTAAACAAATAGTCAAATGTATTTTTACAAAAGTATCTAAAAGAACACCCCATTGGAAGTTTTTTATTCATTACCCATATTAAGCCAAATAACCTGAATAAGCTCAGCTTGAATAAAGGCTGAATAAGGATTTATTAAGTTCATTATTAAACCAACCAATCTGGATAACGACAAAATCTGCATATTTTGCCTAATAGGCCATTATTCAGCCCTTATTCCACTTCTGGCTGTATAATTTTTATTTCCGTAGGCCTTATACATATTGAATATTTCTTGGAATTCCGTTTCATTTTAGAGCTTTTTTATCTATTAAATTTGTACATGAGGCACAAATTATTAATTATGTAAGGACTAATGCTTGCAATATAAACAGAAATCTACAAAATCGGATTTTCGGTTATTTTTTTGAAGAAAACCGGTTAACCGGTTTTATTTTATTTGTAAGAAAAAAATCTAAAACGGCCATTATTCAAAGATAATTAACAAAATAGTAATATTTTTTTCAAATATTTTCTTTTTAAATTAAACTAAGTAAAAACATGAAAAAAACACAAGTATAAAAACCGAGCACGGTATTTTTAATCGGTTAACCGGGTAATTATACATAATAATTATTTCCATTAAAATAAACCAGTGAAGCCGGTTAACCGCCTCTGGATCCGCCAGTGGTTCTGGACGTGCGTGTATTTATAAATCGTGCGATAAGGGCAGTTTAATTAAACCCTAAACAAAAAAATATTTTTATCAGTGTATAATATGTAGCACTACTCCATCAAATTGTTATGAGAGGTGAGGATTTATATTACTCAAAAATTGCTGACAGCATAACATTGTATTTATATATAAGCTTGTTGGGACGCATGGTTAAATCGTTATTCACCAACACCATAACAAAAAACTCTACATATAAATGAAAATGCCTGTGTCGCGGATTATTCATGAAATATACTTTATCGATCCAATTAATTCAGAGTCAAACGGTTTAGCAGCTATGCGGTGTTCTTGAATTTTGGAATTAATCTCGTGTTGAAGCCATAAAACTCTCACTTCTCACCTCTCTTCGACTTTAAAAAAACTTATTTGGTTGTGAGTTCGGCCTTTTTTAATGGAACTCAAAATCGCTAATTTTTAAACGGATTTTAGGCTTCTCACAATTTAGACATTATTTTTTCTTTACAATTTTGAGAAAGAGAAAGACCTCTGAGAACAGTTCAAAACAAAAAAACTTATCGACATATTTGTAGAATTTACGATCCAAAACCAAGTTTTTCATACATAATATGCTATTTTTACCACCATAACAATCCAAATATTTTTTGTTTTCCTTTTTTTGAATTTTCATGTGAGACCAATCTTTAAAAAAAAATTTATTACTCATTAAACTTTGAGTCCATCCATTTCAAAAAAAGATAATTTTGTAAAAATAAAAAAAAAACAAATATGTACCACCAGGCCCGTGAAAACTATAATTTTGATAGAATTGATCAAAAAACTTAAATACTGATGATGATGATGGAAGGGGGGACCCACTCAAGAGAGAGGTCCAGCACGTAGGCCCATTGCGCTTAAACCCGTAAACTAGATTCGGTCGACCTCCGAGAACCTACCCGATCTTTTGGAAAACTCACCAATCTTACTCAGAGGGAGAAGGTGGAGCGAGCCAAGAGGGATCTTGTAGGCATAAAACACTTGACATCTGAGAAATGAATTGAGTGTTTAATTTCCCCGCACCGGTAGGTTGGACTATCAGAATAGTGCAACCGATGCAGGTGTTTGTGAAGTCTGCAGTGACCCGTGACTCTTTAACTAGGTTTCCTTAGAAACATCTTGGATGTCTCACATCCGTTTTACATGATTAACATGGATTTTACTTAATCCCCCAGGTCGAGAAACTCACTTCTGTGTTCTCACACTGAAGTGGATCTTCCCTGTCCCAAAGAACAGTGAGAAGCCCCTGGTCCTAAAGAAAGGCCTTGATGCTTCATCGATACCCAGGATCCATCTTTCACCTAAGGGAAGCAATGGCTCTCTGTGGTACACCTCTGAAAGATATGTTCCTGGAGAACGCCTCGATGGTCACAGGGGGATTCAGTATAACCACGTAGGCTTTAAACCTCATTATCCTTGATGGAGGAGGCAGCTTTGATAAGATCAGGTTTGCCCCCACAATGCAGGTTTCTCCACCATCTATGAGAAGCTGGGTCAAAACATCCGAAATGGTAGGTGGAGCCTACCATACCAGATGAATTGAAAAGCGGGCGGATGTCACCGCATAGACTGAGGGTTTTATCTCTTAGCCAATAGGTGACCGCCTGAGCTTGCTCCGGGGAGAGGTCGCTCGACGCACTACGGATGACGAAATACTGAAGACGAAGGATTCAGAAAGTACCATTATAGTAAATTTATGTTAATTGTTGATTGTAATCAGGATTAACAAACAGATTTTCAGGAAGAAAAAAATAAATAATTTCAAAAAATTATAGAGATTAAACATCTCTATACATTTTTCTTATATTTAAATTTTTTCTTCCCCGAGCTAATGTTTCTGAAGATCTCAAGAAATAATAATCGTTCATTTAAAACATGTTTATAAATCTAATTTACTAAAATCTACATTTCAATTACTAAATGCTGTGTATATCAAAAAATAAAAATATTATTTGAAAGCAGACGAAGAGGGGCCCGTATGTTGTACCCCCGGGCCCGGATTTACTCTCTAACGGGCCTATTTTACCAGGAGTGCGCTTCCTAATTTCTAACGATACAATTTCTAAATTTTGTTTTCATACAAAAAATTAAATAACAAAAAATGTTACAGACTAGTAAATTCTAGTTTTTACTAGTCTTTAACTTAAGAAAAAGTATTATTACTTTTTTGTAGTTTTGTTTTGTTTTGTTTTTTTTTTGATACAATTGATATATTTATTGTTTTTTTTAATAAAATAAAAGAAAAGGCGCGTTGTAGCGCGCTATTAGAATACTATTTCCGTAGGATTATATTGCTTGTTTTTCAGTAGTTTTTTGTTATGTTGTTATTTTAAATGGTAGCAAAAAACGAGTGGAAGACTAGTAACAACTGGAATATCATTCAGGGACAAGAATAAATATGTGCTCTCAAAACTCAATCATTTAAACACTGTTAATATACACTTGATTAAGAAATTCTGAAAATCATGATAATCAACAGGAAATTAGGGTGAGGTGACATAACGTCCATGGACCTTATCTCTGCTTTTAAAAGGACATAAGGTCCATGGACGTTCTCTCCGTTTTGAAAATGGACATTATGTCCACATAAAACCGACATAATGTCCAAATGGAGAATTGGACATTAAGTGGGTTTTATGTGGACATAGGGTCCATTTGGACATTATGTCGGTTTTCAATTTAAGTTTTGTTCTCTTAAATATATGTCTTTTTAAAAACAGACATATGTCCATGGACATTATATCTGTTTTTAAAAGGATATAAAGTCCATTGGACATAATATCTGTTTGAAGCAGACGTAATATCCATGAATTGTGAACCTCTAATAATGGTTTGGATTTCATATTTTTAAAGCAATTAACGGAAATACAATGATTAACAGAGATTTTTTTTTATGTTTTCAATAAGGAAAAACGATGAGTTGATAATGGATGATTGATGATAGAATAAATCTCTAAAGAGTTTCTAATTTAAAAATAAATCAATTAAATTCTTTAAAAAATATATATACATTTAAAATTTGCAATTTTTTTTATATATATATTTTTTAAATATTTTTATATTTTTTATTGTATTTTCTAAGTCTCGTCCAAACGCATATATGAGCCAGTTTTGAGCAGGATCCGATAAGTGGGAGTGGGTTAAAAAGATGTCAAAAAATCTATTAACGGTCATATATTCACAGTTAAGTTAAAAGTAGACAGATTTAAAAAATGAGGTCCCTCTCAGCTCACCTGAATTCGATCGCCATTTCGAAGAATTTGTGGTTTGAGGTTGAATTGTACATTATTCACATATATTTGCTTACTCATTTCACTAAATACACACTACCCGCAAGCGATGACCTGCTAAAACAATTTTTGTAGCAGAAAATTATGTTTTTTCGAGAATTTGTGGCACAATTTGACTGTTTTTGTATACACTTTCAAGACTTGAAAGTTGGAAGTGATAGTGGAGTGAGAAAAGGAGATCGATCGAAGTGGCCGCTTGCAACCCCACATACTATTTTATATTCTAATGAGTTCGCCGCGACGCGACGGACGGCCATATATATTATATATAGTATTAATACTATACACCATAAACATAATATATACTCTAATATATTAGTACTAATACTTATTATAACTATACTATATGCATATGCAATTATATATATATATATATATTTATATGTATATATATAAGTATAAGTATATTATGTACACATAATTTGCACGTGGGTATTTTATTACACCTGAAGAAAAACGAGTCTGTATTATAGACTTAGACGCGTGTTGGGGGCAAGGAACTCTGAGTCTAAGGTTAATATTATATGACCGTTTGTCGTTTAATATTTATATATATATATACACATATTTTTACATAATGTCCTTTTGATTGGATTGTAGTTAAGATTACAATAATATTTTTGCACGCACATTAAAACTCACATAAATTATTTCTATTTCCAGACACTACCTGGCCCAGCAGAAAGCCTACGAAGAGAGTGGAGCTGCGTCCGCTGCTTCAGTCCAGGTCTCGCCTTCAAACAAACGCATTTCACACCTTCAGTCATACGTGCCACAGCACTCGTCCGGATCGGACTCAAACATATCGCGTAGTGGCACTACGACCGGCGGAAGCACAGACACATCAATGCGTCGACAACTACTGCGCCGCATCTGGAGCAAAGAGTATCGCCAGCAGGAGTCCCGATCGGGCAGTTGGTCACCGCCAATGCGTCGTCTGCAGAGAAGAATTAACCTTGAGCCACCCGACAAATGCGATCAGTGCAGTAAGCTCGAGATGTCCTCATCGTCGTGTGCTGAAGCCTCTCCAAAACGCGTTCGCCTGAGTCCTGACTCATCCGCACTTGTGCAGCAGTGCACCACAACTACTACTTTTACCACGACCACAGCAGCAACAACAACGGCAGAGAGTACAAGCAGTGTATCGGTTAGTTCGCTTCGCAGGACCTCGAGCAGTGAACAGCCTGTGCCGAGTAGCACAGATGTGGATAGCAGTCAATCACGAATACTACATCAGGAAGTGGTGGAAGGTATGCGTGACACATCAACAGCGGAATGCGATGATTTGTCAGCCGGTGCAGAGGGCAAAATGTTGCGCGTAGAAATTCGAAACAATGAGGTCAGTAGTAGTGACTCCTCCGTTCAGGCAATGAGACTGCATAGCAGTGTTTCTGGGAATCCGAGTCAATGCGATGAGAATAGTAATGAAATTGATTCTATTCGCACCGATGGAGAACAGGCTTTTGAAATCAATGGAAACGAGGATGACGTTGATAAGCTTATCTCGAAACTACTTATTGATAGTTTAAATAATGGTATAAACCCACTGGAAGATTTTGATAGTAGGAGTGCTGCCTTTGTGGCTGACGATGCGGTGAACATTGAGAACACCAGTTTACCCTCCGAGTTCTCAGATCTTCTACACGAAATATCGACGAGTCACCTAGACGAGTGCCTGCAGCAGGATATACAAAACGCTAACCTACAAGAAGATAGTAGTAATTCCATTACAGTGCAGGCGGGAAGTGCGTATCCAGGTGCGTTTGGTCAGCCCATTTCCGTTAATCGTGTATCATTTCGCACTGAGTCCACGGAAGTACAACCGGCCAGTGCGTCACCACGAGACGAAGCAGCAGCAACCGAAAACGATGACAATGTCTCCGAGGATAGTGTAAGCCTCGTGGACAGTCTTGACGATCCGGATCCGGTGATAATAACGCAAGGCACAGAAACAACACCTGCATCTCCACCACCTCCAGTTCAAGTTGAAAAGAGTCAAACGTTCTTCGTTCCGATCGTAGACACAAACCTCCAAGTTGACGAGCACCTGAACGTGGCCAAAGCAATGCCTGCCGTGCTACTCGAAAAACTAAACAAGCGACAACAGGGATTGGACCAAAAGAAAAAGCAGGAGATCACAAAGAAACAGCGAAAGCTGCAAAAGATTATCAATCGGAATCGGGATGTAGCTGGCTCAGGAGCGGTAATGCCTGTAATTTCAGCAAAACCTGTGATAATTAAAAAGGCTCGAACGCAAAAAGCTGATTTTTCACCTCAGCCACTAGTCAAAAACAAGGTTCTGCGTTCCGAGATAGGAATGCTTGAGTCGTATACAATCGATTCAAAGGGTAATATGCAATTCAAGGCACCGGTGACGAAAAATCCAGAATTCACAACAAAATCCGGCATGATTCAACCCCGACATGGTGATATCCTCACTATTAAGCGATCACAAACCAAACGATCAACTACCGATTCAGGTCAGAGACGCAAACAGATCATTAAAGATGTGCAACAGATGACACTGTACCAGGCGCAATCCGATATAATCACACCGGACACAGACTGTGGTCCACGGCGCATGTATCAAAAGACAGAAATCCGAGATGGCGAGAAGAGGATTGAGATTCTTGAGATTGTCGAGTGCGTAGACGATAGCTGTAGTTCAGCCGACGATGAGGTGTCTCCTACGCACAGTACATTGATTCAATCGGCTAGTAATTCACAACGTCGCTCCAAGATTCCGGTACCGGTGCTCAAGTCAGCCGCACCGGCTGTTTGTTTCCAACGTAACACCGTACGCAGTCAGCGTGACAATGGAAAAATATTTGTAAAAAATACGTCACCACTGGGCAGTGGCTCAAAGGTAGATCAAATGATAGCTGATCTGCTGATTCAAGCACTAAATCATCCCAAAGAACTTGGTATTGAATTCGTAAAATCCCCAAAGGATTTCACTAAAAGCGCTTCGGGTAAACGAGCCACGCCGGCATTCTCGAAACGAAATATTCCGGGCAGTCGACGATCGGCACACAGTGGAAAATTCAACCAGATGTTTGATGTGATTCCAGAGGAGAAGAGCAGTCTATCGTTGGACTCATCCAACGAGGATTCGGGCATATCCAAAAACACAGTAATCAAGGAGAGCGCCGAACGATTGGTTCGAGACGAGAACACAGATTTACGGCAACCGCAAATGCCACGCGGAAAGGCAGCTGTACAGAACGAGATGACACGATCGGAAGGTTGGATGGGATTTTTTAAACAGCATGACGGTAGTCCCGGAGTGGACAGTGGCAACGAAGGTATCGTGTGGATTTTTGTCTGACATAATTTAAAGACGTATATATATAATTTAGAGTGTTTTGATTTGAGTGTGATTTTGTATATATGTGTGGATTTTTTTGTTGTTGTTAAATTACGCTAGAGATTGGATAGAGTTTTACTTTAGTAGCACCATATAGAATTTAGTAGATATAAGCTGTATGCCATTTATTTTAATTTTTTATAATTTCATTTGTTTGTATTTTTTGTGTTCAATAAAATTGTTTTTTATACTATCAATTTAACATACTTTTATTTTCACTTCGATCCCCCAATTCGTATATCATCCTATTCCAGATGAGACTAGTGCACCAACTCCAATGAATCACACAAAAACCGTACAAACAATCGGACCAGTCCAAAGTCAAATCAGTCTATCGTCACCATCTTCGCTGCAACAGCAGCACACACCAATTTCCTCCGCTGAAGTATTTGTGCCCAGTTCTAGTTCGGAAAATGTCCTGGCATTGTTAGACACCGCAAGTCAACCAACGACGTCTGGCGTTGCCTCGGACGCAGAGTTCTTGCTGAGCTGTAGTACTTTGAATGATTGTCCGCAGTGCAGAGCTTTTGAGGCGGATAGAGAAGGAGACACGACGACAGCAGAGAGTCAAGGTACAGATGTAAAAGCAATCGATCAGACGTGGACAGTGGATCATAGCCGTCCAAATGTGCCAATTCCAGACTCTGGCATTTCAAGAGCCGAGATCGATAGTACCTCATTTATTATCTTACGAGACGATGAGAAATCTACAGTTCCATTCAACCCCAAACCCAGCAGTACAACATCAACAACATTTCCACGAGATCGTTGCAATGATTGCTGCTTCTGTAACCCGAATCTTCATAAAGCCGATGATCAAAGCTCGCGAAGCTGCAACTTCTGTATGCGCACCAAGTCCACGCCAAACCGAACCCAGGAAACTGAAACAAAGAGTACAAACACGACTCACGTGTACGAGCGAGTCTCGCGCATGGATCACACGCACGTACGTACCCGTTCCAAGGACTCGGACACCATTAGTCTGAACTGTTCGCGCACAAAATCAAGGATTCGTAGATTTGTGCCAGAGGCCTCGTTCAATGAGAACGTCGATGTCACATCTAAACCAATACAACGTCCGAAAAACGTCAATAGTCTCTCGAAAACAGCGCATAATAAGCAGCAGCATCCACAGAAGAACGGTAGTCCCAAACTAGATTCTCTTCCTAAAACACAGTCTCCGCCTCCGGTGGTACCGTTGCGCGAACGTTCTGCACCAGCTCCAATGCATCTGCCGAGTCCGTTTCGATCGTCACACAGCTATGACAGTGCCACGTCAAGCCAATGCTCCTCAAACAGCTCAAGTCCGGGAACACCTAAAAAGTGTCCGAAACTGCCGACCAGCCGCTGGCACCAGAGCTCCGGCCAGCGACATGCACTGGCGGTGAATAAAACGCGTTCATCGCGCTACCAAGAGTTCTACGGTTGTGATAGAAATAATGACTGCGGTAGCAGTACGGCAACTCGATCTCCACCTGATGCCATCGCAAAAGGTACATCCGTGCCACCGGCGGCACTGATCACGTCACAGAGTTCAGGTAATATTAAATATTATTTTATAGTCTGCTAATCTAGCTAAATCTATCAAAATAAATAGGCTGGTCAGTTACGGTGGCTGGTACGTACCGTGACGACATGGCACCCGATGTCGAGATGAAACTTAGTTTTCCTAAGAAAAACGTACAAACTGGCGACAAAGATTTGCAAGAAACGGCCAACCGACCTAGCATCCACAAGTTGGGCAATGGTAACATTTTCGATGAATACCGGTACGAGCAAAGCAGTGACGTATACAATGAGAACTTCAACAGTCGAAACATTCAGGCAGCCATTCCGGCTCCGATGATGCTGAACCCAAAACGCACTCTGTCCAAGGTGGCATCAGGTATAAGCGGGATCCATACATTTTGATTGACATACTAAAAACTAAAACAACCTCCTGCAGATCCACAGTTTGCTGCTAGCTCGCGTAGATGCAATCTACCCGAAGTTAGTAGTTTTAACCGTAGCGTTGCCCGTCAAACGGCGAAGAAAACCATCAAGGTATTTAACAGGATTAATTATCTTCTGTAATATGATAGGTAAATTTAACCAAAACATACCGAATTGGCAAACTGAAATTTGTAGTTTTATTTGTAGGTAGAATTGAGTATTGTTTTTATTAAAAGAAAGAGAGAAAAATACTTGCATTTCCATTATTTAAAATAATTACAGCGATCCGAATACAGTGTGGCCGTAGCGTCAGCAACACGGACCATTTCCAATTTTACACATGGTAAACGGGCTATGTCATTCCAGGCGCTGAATGCAAACACGTACCGTATTGATAATCGGGATCGTCGACGTGACCACTCGATGGATATTGGGTAAAATTACAATCTCCTAAAAAACTTGTATATAGTAAAAATAAATATCTCCTCATTTCACAGTCCCATCTCAAGTCGTCGCATGTCTCTGGAGAGTCAGACACCGACTGGTGTCGACCACGGCAGTGGCATGGTACTTTCGGTGCTCGGAAATGCCATTGCACCGGAACATAAACCCCGAGTGCCCACCATGAGCGAACGTGACTTGACGCGAAAGCCGAATTCCTGCTTCGTCAGAAATCGTGACTTTTTCTCGTAATCAAGACGTTCAAGAGACCGGTCAAGGGACCTTTTTGGGCATATATACATATTTATGTAGATTTGGCTCTGAATTTTGTACCGCATTTTTTTTGTAGAAATATAAATAAAGATCAATTTAAATTTAAATATTAGCTTGTCCGGCTTATTTAATGAACAATCATACATGTGAATTTTGAGATTTTTTTGTTTATAATATAATTATGGATTATTGTTTGAAATACAAAACTTAAAGTATAGAGTAGAGTATAAAAACCCTGACTGACCACGCAGAGATCATGTTTAGCTTACTTTCGCTTGTTCTTTTTGCCCAGTTGAGCGTCCAAAACGGCTGTCGGCGCATTTTGTGCCTTCACAGACAACCTGTGTACATAGTATAGGGCCAATAACGAAAATATTAGACACGTCGAAGCGCACACACGATGAATCATGCCGCACGCAAAAACTGTACCAATCAGACAGAATGCTATCTCTGGGAAAAGTTTTGCTTGAAAACCTTGACCAAGAACCACAGCCTCCATGTTAGACACCGCCTGTATTAAAAACGAAAAAAACAGAATATATTTCGGTTTTCCGTACCGTACTAAAATATTTACCGTCAACGACAGGATAAACAGCCATGAGCCCAAATAGCCTCCTAGAATTGTGTTCAGCTGCGACGCTGCAAAGAAGGGGCGATACATTTGCATGGTCGAGAAGATCAGCACCGAGAATACGGATGCCAGTGCCAAGGAAACGGTGCTCGAGACAGCTATATAAAGTGTACAAAATACGAGTTACAAAATAAATAATAACTAAACATACATAAGGCAATGTCTGGTTAGATATTAATGTTAATGTAAGAAAATGCTTGAAAGTATGTGTTTATGGGATGATCATTGGTACTGGATACCGGTGCACTTTACGCACACTAATTATAGAGCGAAAATAAAACTAATGTGGTACTTACCCATATTTTATTGTTTAAATACGCGTAAAGATGGAAACAATCTGTAAATCGAAGGGTACCGGCAAAGATTTTGTATTCTGTTTTCTGTTTACGTGCTACGTTGCGATTTTCAATTTTGTGTCTAATGTTAAATTATATATATATATAT